>JBCAUA010088035.1:0-10581 GCA_038406235.1 Peronia verruculata | reverse complement strand
TACCTACCTACCTACCTACCTACCTACCTACCTACCTACCTACCTACCTACCTACCTACCTACCTACCTATCAATCTGTCTATCTGTCTGTCTGTCTATCTGTCTGTCTGTCTGTCTGTCTGTCTGTCAGTCTGTCTCTATCTATCTATCTATCTATCTATCTATCTATCTATCTATCTATCTATCTATCTATCTTTCTATCTGTCTACCTGTCTACTTACCTGCCTACCTGTCTGTCCGCCCAACTGTCTGTCTCTGTCTGTCTTTCTTTCAGCCCGTCTGTCTTTCTGACTGTCTGTCTACAGATTTGCGAAATGGCGCGTAAGCCCTCTGCAAAAACCACACTTGTTACCTATGGCACCAATAGTCTGGTTGTGGGAGATCAGTGGGTCACTTATGACGACAGGCTAACATTTCAGTTGAAGGTAAGACCATCTCTTATATCAGTGCTACCTACTAACAAAAGTAAGTCTCGTCCTGTGATTGTCACTCAGGCATATCGCTCGATAAGGTAGGCAGTTTATGGGAGGTCGTTTCGCAGATTAGCTGCCCCTCCCAAAAGAGGGACTCGTGTAAAGGGAGGTCATCTCTTTACTTTTTGTCACTCGAAAGATTGACCACCAAAGCATTTGAAATAATATAACAATAAGTAGAAACATTCTCTTTACACCATACTTTTTTTTTGTTGTTGTTGACATTTTTCATGGTGTAAGCTTCTAGCAAATGGTGCAAAAGTATTTTATTATTGTTATTATTATTACACCATCTCTTTAATTTCTCTTTTGTCCCACAACAATCTCCCATCCCTATATGTTTCAAATAATTAATAGACGGCCAATGCCAGGAAGCCGTGTATTCCAAAGACAATTTGATCGTTTTTGACCAGTTCTTTTACTTCCCGCCAGACACAATGACTGTTGAAGAAACAATGTAAAGAAAGAACAACTCACTTTGTTTCTTGTCATTTGAAGAATTGATCACAATTTCGCCACACTTTGTTTGAAATGTCCATTATAAAAAAGTACCCAAAAATATTCATTGTACAAGAAAACTGTTTTCTTCAGATGAAGGATTACAGGGCAAAACGCAACATATCCAAAATCGCCGTTTAGAGCAAAATGGCAGTTTGTTCTCCAGTGGTTAGTAATTTATCATTATGAAATAGAAGTATCCGAAGACTTTCAGGAAGGATAAGTCGGGTTTGGCGAAAAGGAAAGTCCTTACCATATAGTACTATCACCATTCCCAGTATTGAAGGGTATAACTCAAAATTTTCAAAGATGGCGTTTGTTGCGTTTTGCCCTGCAACCCTTTATATTGTAATAGAGTGTAAAAGTCATTTAATTTCTCTCTATGCTGCTTGTTATGGGGATAGTGGGGTCTGGTGCCGGACGTCCCGCCGCCCACTAAAGAAAGAGATGTGCAATACATAGCCTCTCCTTGCTTGGTGCAGTGATAGTCGCGTAGTCACCTGATGGCTTGCCAGTAAGTAAGACTACTGCAATGGCTTCTCCTACACAACCATGTCCACAACAACGCCTTCCTGCGGCGTCCCGGTTCCCACAAAGCTTGCTATATGTTGGCACGACCTAGTGCATGGAGGTTTAACTGGCTGGGCGAGCTGTGTCTGCAATTTCGATTGCAAATCTGCCTAGGAGAAGGAAATCTCTGACTCTATAACCCGGGCAGATAGAACTCGTCAGCGTTGGAAAGCCATCCATATAGGTCAAGGACAATCGATCATAAAAACCCGGGCAGATGGAGCCCATTAGCCTTAGGAGACCATCCACCTAGTACAAGGACAGTCTGATGTAATAACTACGACCTGAGGACCTCATTGTCACAGTCTCAGCTTGCTAGGCCGTGGCAGTCGAACCCTGGGTGTTGAGGGGGGAGGCAGTTCAGCGCACACCGTACCTCACCTTAAAACGCCACTGCTCAGGTTTGAAGGACGTGTTGTTATCCTATCTCCATTTTGGTCGATTTTGGAAATATATTTGTCTAGTGAAAAAGGGATAGTAAATCTACCTTTTACTGTAGTCATTTCACCTATCACTTGCCCAAACAGGTATATTTTGAAACTCATTTTCTCCTATCTCCTATGTATAAAAACAGTTGCTGAACATAATAACAGAAATATTCTCAAAATGGGAAAAATGGAGATAAGGCAACAGAGATCTGAGCTCACGCAATGTCTACGATCACTCCGGAGACGACAGCATCACTCGGCAGCACTCTGAACGACTAAGTAGCCTTTTCTAGGGACAGCACTCCTTGCTCCACACGGGTAGGGGCCTAGAAAAGGTGGCCTAACTAAAACTCGCCTCCTTCCCTCCTCGTGGCTAGTCCTCAAGCGGTTGAACAAAACAGAACATCCACAAAGAAGAATAGAACCACACCTGCCTCACAAGGTTTTCACTGAATAAGACTACAGCTGGCATGCTGGAATAGCAGACTCATGCTCGACACCAAAGACAACAGTCATGTAGAACGACGGTCTGCTGTAGTCGCGCACGAACTTCAGAGCGTGAACATTGATATTGCCGCCCTCAGCGAGGTCTGCATCGCAGGGGTAGGAAGTCTCAAAGAACATGGTACCGGGTACACCCTCTATTGGTTAGGCAAGCCAATGACCGAGATACGCCTTTCCGGTTCCGGTTTCATGGTCAGGAGCCCCATAGCTTCCGGGCTTGAGAACCTGCCGACGGGCCACACGGACCGCATCATGTCCATGTGCCTCCCCCTGATGAACAGTCAACATGCCACCCTGTTCAGGATGTACTCTTCAGCCCTCCAGGCGAACCCGGCACAGAAGGACAAGTTTTACTCTGACAGCTCAAACGACAAGGTCATCATCCTTGGCGACTTCAACGCTAGAATCGGTCGAGATTCAAAGTCCTTGGCAAGCACGACGTTGGTAATTGCAAGGACAACGGGCACCTCTACTTGAGTTTTGTGCCAAGCAGTATTTCAATATCAGCAACACCATCTTCCAGCAAAAAAAAAAAAAACAGCTTGAAAACCACATGAATGCATCCTCGATCAAGCAGCGAGACCCCATAAACGACATCTTGGTGCGCCAGCAGGACGTACGTGAAATACCCGAGTGATACCCTGTCCAAGGTGCTACACTGACCACTGCCTGATCCACAGCGCAGGCGCCACTTCAAGCCAAAGCCGAAGAGAGGAGGAACCCGCGAGAAGAAATTCCAGGTCGGCAGCTTCCAATCAGCTGAAGTGAAAAATGATTTCCGGGGCAATCTTTAGTCAAAGCTTGAAGGTTCCAGCTTCCCAGCAGACCCCACTCCAGATGAACTTTGGGAACACCTGAAATCTGCCATCCTACGTACCTCAGAAGACGCCCAGGGGTTCTCCGCCAAGAAGATCAAAGTCTGGTTCGACAAGAACAACCTAGAGAACTAAGAATTGTTGGCAAAGATGAGATCAGCCCACCAAGCCCATCTTGCTCAGCCGCCCTGCTCTGAGAAGAAAGCAGTCTTCCTCCATGAATGCATCAACCTCCAGCGCAAGCTTCTAGAAATCCAGAACGAGTGGTGGATCAACCTCCCAGAGAAAACTCAGCTTTGCGCCGATGCTGGTGACTACCGAGGCTTCTACGAAGCCTTGAAGGCGGTGTACGGCAACACTTACCAGATCCAGAGTCCTTTGGGCAGCGTGGATGGCCAGGCACTCTTACGGACAGGACGTCAAAACATTTCCAGGCCCTCTTCAGCGCCAACCATACGGTTCAAGATGCAGCAACTCCCAGCTTCGCACTCCCAATTCCATAAGCTGTTTGTCTGCTGCTTGGAGCAAGGCAAACTACCGAAGGACTTTCGTGACGCAGTCATCATAACCCTGTACAAGGAAAAGAGAGAAAGGTCGAACTGTTCAAACTACAGGGGGATAACCCTTCTCTCCATCGCATGAAAAATCCTCGCAAAAATCCTCCTCAGCAGACTGGTACCCGCCATTGCAGAAGACTACCTTCCAGAAAGCCATTATGGCTTCAGGGCCAACCGGGACAAACACCGACATGGTCTTCAAAGTTAAGCAGATCCAGGAGGAATGCCGAGAACAGAACATGGGACCTTTATATGACCTTTATATGACTATCCTTTGTGTATCAAGTTTAAACAATCTCCTGGGAGAAATTGATCGCTGCAAGTCCTGGATGTTTCCCCAGGCATTTCCGTATCAGTGTCGGCGACCTTCAGACCGATCCACCTCTGCAATCTTTCAGAATCAGAGCAAGGAAACCTAAACAAGGTGTCATAAAATGAGACATATAGTAACTGTGTCTTCAAACTGATTGGAAATACTACAAATTATTGCTCAAAATTAGTTTTATGTCACATGATACCTTAATTTTTGTTATGGCATAAATTTTGTGCAAATCTCCAGTTTGGAGCAGTGATTAACTAATCAATGAAGATCAGTTTTGAAAGCGTTTTTCTCTTTTGTTTGTTTGTTTAGATATACAGGGTGTCCCAGACGTCACGCACCATCCTTTAATTATTGTATCCTTGACATTTTGCTAATTGTGTACTTGACTACTTAAACCAGACCTTTGCTAGCAGATGGATTGGACGGAGCGATCCTGTGAAGTTGCCATCCTGATCACCAGATCTTACTCCACGTGACCATTTCCTCTGGAGACATTTCAGATCTGTTGTGTACCAGAATCGTCCACACACATGATGATTTGAAGAATGCAATAATAATTATTAAAAAAAAAAAAAAACCTCCTGAAACCTTCAAGAGAGCAAATAACAGTTTGATGATGAGAACTGATGTATGTTTCATTGCAGAGGGTGCTTAATTTGAGTATTTTGTTATGATTATTATCAATACAGGTGTTTTTGGAATCAGTAAAGGTGTTTCTTAAAACCAGAATGGTGCACGACTTCTGGGCCACTCTGTATGAACATACATTGCCATTTATTTTGTCAGGCTTAGTCTGTTCAGTAGAGAAAGGGTCTGAGTGACAGAACTTCCCTCACTTCTGTAGCAGTTTTTCTTTCTTTCTTTTTTCTTTGAGTGTCTTATCATCTCCTTCTTTTTTCTTCTTCTTTTTTTTTTTTTTCTATTTACATAGTTTCAGTCTACAAAATACCTGTTATCTTTTTTTTAATGTGAGTATTACAAATGGTAGAAACCTATCAGTCCTGACCATTGTCTACTGACGGATCCACCGTGTTCACGGTGGATGATGGTGTAGCAACGCTGAATTTAGCATTTAACAATTTAAGTTGTGAGTGTAATTGATATTTCAGTCTAGGTCTGCTGAAGGTCATGAACAGAGAATGTATCTGTGTTAACTCAATCGTTGTGATTACTTACATGTGCAAACTGCGGGCAATATCTTTTTGAGGTCGGGTTGCACGACCAACAACAGCTCATGAGCTTTTTTTTTTTTTTTGGCTTTAACTTTGGAATGAAAATGACTAGACAGGACCGAGAGTTACACGTAAACCTAATACAGAATACAATAGACTTGATGTCCTGATATGCCGATAGGGTATGTTTCGTGTTGCATTGGAACAATGAACATGATTTATATGTATATAACAACGTCCTTTCGTGTCGGGTAAATGCGCGATGAGGGAATCGCCAGAACTAAGTTTCTTGCTTCTATGGACATGACACCTGAGAAGGATTCACTAGTCCGAACGACTAAGAAACTTAGTAATTTTCATTCAATAAAAAAAATATGGTGCTTATTTTTTTTTTGACTGAACAAACATTACTAAATGCACCGGTATCTTATTTTTATTTTGTGTGTGTGTGTGTGTGCACGCGTGTTTGTGTGCATGCGTGCATGTATGCGTTTTTCACTGCTGTTGGAAGCAAATCAAAGAATGTTCCCATTAAAAAAAATCAGTTGTTTTCAATCAAAAAGACAATGTTGCGTTTAATTTTTTAATTAACAAATTGCAAAGGATAATAAATTTGATTTGCTTTTTATTTTGGGCGTATATGTGTGTGTTTGGATGTGTGTGCATGCGTTAATTTTTCACTGCTGTAGGAACCAAATCGAAGAATATTCTCATAAAAACACTGAGTTGTTTTCAGTCAAAAAGATAATGTGGTGTTTTATATTTTGACTGTACACACAAAAATTAATGATAACAATCTTCATAAATGTGAACCTTCGCACTAGTGAACATCGTTATGGTTTTTATAAGCATTTCAACCTCCTGTAGTAGTGGTTATCTCAGCTGTCCACAACCGTGGTAAAAAAATGAAGTGTATATCAACTATAGTGAACATTCGGACTAGTGGGCCTCATAAATGTGAACCTTCGGACTAGTGAAACTTGGGACTGTGAACCTTCGGACTAGTGAACCTTCGGACAAGTGGGTCGTTCCGTAGCGTACATCTGCATTCATTTACATGATATAGACTAGAATAATGTTTACCATTGAACTCTTTGGATTAGATATCTACCCTTTAAAGGACACAACGCTAGAAGCTGGGAGAATGTTCCTTTAAAACCGAAGTTTCTAGGACACGTACATCGTTCAGTTAGAATTGGGACGGCTGGTTAGTTAGGCTAATTGTATATTTATAGTGCAGTAACGACCGTGTCCTTTCGTCTGTCTGGCTAGTCAGGTTCCGGTGAAGGGACGCCACAGATCTAGAGAAATAAATAGAACGTCAGCCTTGGCATTGTCGACTCCGGTAAGACTTTGGCGGTCTCAATCTAGAGCTATTGCTATTGATATTGTTGATTGATGATAGTGTTGGGCGGTAACCTTTTCTTTTTTTGGAAATTGGTGAGCATTGTGTCGTAGGTTAAGAAGGGATCTATTACAGTCAAACTTTAGTTTCTAAAATCCCCATCCTTGACATAAAGCTGATATTGGAACGATCATGGCGCTATGGTGTATGCGTTTGACTCGCGGAGATGCTGGCCATAATGAAGACGCCAGGACAGAAGGCAGGACACCAAAAAACATGAGAGTTACCAACTTCCGACATGATTGTCAAAAAGGCCGAGATAACCTCCATAAAAGCAGGGTTGAAAGAACATTACCTAATAAAGCAAGCATGGCGGCTATTGTGCTCCGCAGATCTTCTGCGCGAACTTTGAGACTCAAATCTCAAACGGAGGTTCGGTGATGTGCCTTTCCTATGAGCTCCGTGGAGACGAACTTTCTCAGTTTTTTTTTTTTTTTTCGTGAGACTGAACTTTAATTTTTCCATCAGTTAAAAGATCGAATTTATAATATCTGTTTGGCTAAACGCCCCTGCATGTGTTGATATAATCTTTGGCTTAGCTAAACTGCGACAGTGCCAAAACTTTTGAGATCAGTAGTCTACGACAGAGTACAATCACCTGTCAAATTCAATGAAGTACTAAAGGTACCTTTTCACAGATTTTAAAATTTTCATAGACTTAAGACCAAAAAAAAAAAAAAAACACACACACACAAAACAAACAAACAAACAAAGACTTACCAACCCCCCCCCCCCCCTCTCCCCCCCAAATAATCCTTCTTTTTTTTTTTTTAATGGACTGTGAAAACATAGCTGTCCCAAGAAAAGAACCCTTAAAACATTGTTTTTCTTAAGAGCGGCTCTGAATATTTTTTAACATTTTCAAAATGGATATAAAATCAAGGGAAACTCTACTCCACCCACACAAGTTCCAAAATGCATAGTAGTTATTTTATTTGCCTTTAGTGGTATAACACATTTAACTCATAACAGAAAAATTTTCACCATTCGACAGTTTCTCCCCGCAGCTACACATTCCACAGATCGGTCTTTTACCCTTAAATTTTGACTGCATCAAAATTTTAGCGCTTTGCACCCATCTAACTTAACAAGCGTCATTCAAGAAGAGCCGACATAGAGCAGTGCGTTAATGGTTATCCAGACCTGCAAGTATCCTGCATCTAATCAGCCGATGAAAAGCAACAGAATAGTCAAAACTTAAAGGACTTTGAAATCGTAGAGACATTAACCATAGATCTGACAATGTATACTGGCATGCCAATGACTCTGAAAAATTATTCATGCATGTTCAAGAAATACATGTAAAAGTTTAGGTGTTCATGGTTAATATAGTCTGGTCAGTATGTTGTGTGAATGTTACTTGGGATTTAACTAATTAACTCATTTGCAAAGTATTGACGTAAAGTGCATGAGCAGGTCTATGAGAAAATCGGCTCCACGATACTTCTAGGGTTACATATAACAACAAGGAAAAAAATAAACTTCATCAACAACAAAACATTAACAACAACAGCAAGCGCTACCACAGCAACTATAATAATAGGACCGGCAACAGCAACGACAACAACACCAGCTCAGGAGTGGCAACAAGGACAATAATTAAACGACATCAAAATAGCGACAGTTTAACAACTTCTACCAACAATACTCTATCATATTGTAGAAAAAGAATTATCCACCCGACAGTGATCAGTCGGGATTTGCAGTTTATTTTATACAACTTAATTCACTGAAACGGCGCGGCGGGATAATCCTCAGCTTTTGTGTTCTGAGTTTCATAGCTCCAGTGATGCTAAGGCCGTTACCGCACTACAACTTTTTAGTTGTCCAACTCAACTGTTGAGTTTAGAGGACGAAATGCGACCATTGAAACCACCTCAACACAATTTTTAGTCAGGAAAATTTGTGCCGAGGAACAAACTGACTTCAACTCAACTGTTGGCCAATTTTTTTTGTGCTAGTGAGAAAACAGAGTAGCCTCCCGCACTATGATAAGATAGCTGTGTTGACACTGATGACGACACGCTACACACTAGGTCTACAAGAACGAAATTAGCTCATAGAATTTACTCTGATCTCGATTAAAAGAAATCATGGATGCTGATGCAAACTGGACAGAAAACTTGATGTTTTGTATTGAAAGCGAGCCTCTTTTGTCTTATAAATCTTTGAAAGACTATTCCAATAGAGATTTGAAAGAAAAGGCGTGGAATGAAGTTGGTGAAAATGTCATTCCCGACTGGGAAGATTTGTCTGAAGAAACTAAAAGGCTCAAAGATGAGAAAATATTTTTCTCTCTCTGAGTGTCTCACACCCATTCACTCCCTCTGTCTCTCTCTCTCTCTCATTCTTTTTTCTCTCTCTTTGTCTCTGTCTGTATATATCGCCCATTCCTCCCTGCTTCTCTCTCAATCATCCAAATAAGTTTATAAATAGTTAATCGTAAAAAAAATTCTAGATATTTTTAGATTGTTTTAAAAGAATTTATTCATAAGTAACAAAGCCAGAATATATATTTTATTGGCGTATATTAAAAAAATATTGGTATTTTCTGAAATTAAACACAGTAGTGATGGTGGAACATACGTACCGTCCGACATATAAAAAACTACATTGTACAGTGTACATAATAATAAATCCGAACAAAGGAAACAAATTGATGATGTTAAAAAAGATAACGATTATTTCGTACTTGTGCTGATGGTGGTGATGACGTTGTGGTGTTGGTGTTTATGGTACTGGTTGTGGTGAGATGATGATAATGATGATGTGGATCTTGATGCTGCTGCTGCTGAAATTATTGTGATGACGATCATGTTCATAATGGTTACATTGACATAGTAAAGATCTTGAGTATAAAATACAGTAAAAACAATCAGAAGAGAATCAAAACTTTCTATGCTCATTCTGTAATATGCGGAAAACTTTTTGGGATGATCTCGAAGATCCTGATAAAAGCTTTAAAACTGCCCTTTGAGTAACCGCTGACTTATGATAGGATGAACCCAAAACTTCTTTCTATATTTCTTTTTCCGAAAGGAAAATATCAAAGCAAAAACACAAGCAACCTCTGCTGCGTCCATGTTTGCAATGACCAAAAAAAATGTACGATTGGAGAAAATTGGCCAACTGTTGAATCATGGTGAGGCAGGGCTCAGAGTCCCTCAACTCAACAACCTAGTTTCAACTATTCAGTTCATCAACTAAAAAAATTGTAGTGCAGTACTAGCCTTAGTGTCAATTTGTTGTTGGCTAAGTCTACCTTACTGCACTGCATTATCTGTCTATGTCCACTCTGCTGTCCGTCCATCTGTTTCTGAAGTCACCTACCCTGTTTTTCTTCTCTAGATGTTTGTCTGCATGTTGTATTGTCAATTTTATTTTCACATCTACCCTTAATGACTAATACTCAAATGAGGTAAATGGTTTCCAATGCGGGTTTTTAGAATTTTGTATTTGTGACAACAGGTGACGGCTTTTACATTTTTGAGTACAGTATGAAATATAAACTGCAAGATTTTATGAGACACGGGTTGAGATATTATTATTTCATGGGACAAGTACCAGCTGTTGATTCACCGTCGGTACACAATGTTTGTCCCTATACACATCTCAACACAAACTCCTCAGTGCAATTTCTACAGCTAATGTTGACTGTCCCTCCGAAACATGTTAAGCTTGAGATGCTTAGTGCTTTTCTCAGCCGTGGAGATCGCCTCTATGGCTGTTTTGAAATCGTCAGTTGGTATGTCTTTAGTCAGAGCTGTTGTTGTTGTTGTTGTTGTTGTTGTTGTTGTTGTTGTTGTTGTTGTTGTTGTTGTTGTTGTTGTTGTTGTT
>JBCAUA010088024.1:0-10582 GCA_038406235.1 Peronia verruculata | reverse complement strand
CCCCCCCCTTTTTCTTCTTCCCCCCCCCCCCCTCTCTCCCCCCCCCCCCCCCCCCCCCCCCCACCGCCGACTCTGCAATCCCTAGCAGCTTTGTTTTTATCTTCCGTTGGGCATATATTTGCCATGAAATAATGCAACACTGTCACTTGGAAGCGAGAAAATAGAAGATAGGGGAAGGCAGTTGTTTCACACTTTTGACTTTTCTACCTCAATCTGCATTATCTGTTCCAAAAATATTCTTTCCTAACCCAGTTGGTAGCTCTGAAATGTTACTCATTTTCTAACCTTTTGAAAGTTTGTTTGTTTGCTTTTTCATTATCATAATAATGATTATTGCTTGTGTGTGTGTATGTGGGCGTGTGTGTAGGTTGGTGAGTGTGTAGATCTTACCAGTGTCATTTCTTACTGTATTCTCATGTAGTCCGTCTCAAAACACACAGTTGTATTTGTGTAGCTGTCTCACTCAGTTCTCCTCCTCAGCCCTGGACTCTTCCCCATGTTCCAGCTGATGTGAATGTCTCAAGCGCGCCAAAGATTCTCCGCTCATTTTCAACAACTTTTAGAGTATGCATTACAAGAGCTAAAGCCTAGAAACGACAAGCGTGATATTGAAGCAAGTACATAATGACAGACACGAAAACAGGCACTAACGTCCCCATTCAAATCTATATCCACACCCCTAGCCACACAGTGTGCCAGGAATAACTGAGAGAAGATGAAAGGGGGGGGGGGGGGGCAGGAATGAAAGAGGGAGAGCAAGCTGAGCGGCTGAAGTTGTAGAGAAAACGGTTCAGATCTTTGTGTTTCTGTCTGAGACTGGAAAATCTATCACTGGCGGGGGAGATGGGGGGAGGTCTTCAAGATGAGCTGTTTAACTGTGTTCCCATCTAGCAAATCCCAGCATGTGTCTCGCCTTCCCTGACACTGCACGCACGCTGTCTGGGCTCATGTTTGTTTAATTTTTTTTTTTTAACTATTTATTTTATTTAATGTTTTGTTTTTGTTTTGTGTTGTTTTCCTCTGGCAACCAGTGTTTGGTTTTTCGTGTACGTGAACCTGTTGTACTCTCTATTTCTCTTTCATTACTTTTTCTTTCTTTCTTTCTTTCTTTCTTCACACACACTCATACACACATTTCCCATGCCGAACGATAGTGTTTTGTTATGTTTCAGTATATTTACTTCCCATCACCTGTTTTCGCGCTCAGATTTGATGGAACATACTATTCTGAGGATATTCCTCGGTTCTTCTTTCGAAATTTCAGAATGATCCACTGATTTGATTTGGAAACCCATTAGTTTTTTTCTCAAAGATTTTGTTTCATTTGTGTTCAGTTCAGTGCCCGTCGCATTCAGAAATTCGACATGAGGAAAGGTAGGCATTTGGATTTCAAGACTGGTGTCTACTGAAATCAGTTGCTTATTGAGTCTAGCATTACAGTATTTCTTTTGTTGGGCATTTGAGTTGTCAAAGAGCCAAAACAATAAGTGGTAGACATAGTGGTGTCTGTAGCCATCAGGGTAACCACAGGTTGCAGTAGGCATGTCCAAAGTCCCGCCAGCGGGCTAATTATTTTGTGGTCGGTGTTCAAATTTTCACCGGCCCACAGCATCTGTGATGTTTCAAATGAACTTTGCAATGTTTGTTCTACCCGAAAGCTTGTGTTTCTGCATTTTATGCAGTCTTCAAATATGAAAGGCAGGGTGATTTGGGTAGAAGCTTGTTTAGATATAGTTGTGTTCTATGTGAAGAAATAAAAAGTATGCCATTTGCAGTAATGATTCAGATCATTTGATTTAAAGAATGTCAGACTGAATGGTTGGCTTCCGGATATTTTCACATCACCAAATCTGGCCCTCTTAGCAAAAAGTGTGGACACTCCTTGGTTGCAGTTTCCTATTTGTAGAACTGGCCAGTTGTCAGGGCAAATGTCAATTCTCAAGTTGAAGTGTGAGGAAAGATGAGGATGTTTCAAGAATCTTCTAGTGTAGCTACACTCTAGTCGTCTTTTCATATCTCTGCTGTACATGGTATGATGTAGGCGCTGCTTTTACTGGACATCAGGGATGTCAAACTTCCTACTTTAGTAGGATTTCCTACTTTTTGGCTGTCATTAATTTCTCTGTTGGCCCTTAATCCGGTATTATTTACCATTAACGTAATTCAGTTTATGTGTTGCTAAAGAATATACCAGAAACTTTTCCTACTTTAGACCGATTGACCTCCCTGGTACATGTATGTTTTATAATTTTACAGTATTGTGTGTCGGTTGTTATCAGTATTTCTTAACTTCCTGAGCCCAGTCCACAGGTGGCAATTCAATTCATGCACTGCCTGACAACCGGTTCAACAGTCAGACCATGTCGTATTCAGATATTATTTAAGCTATGCATTTATTGGCCAATGATAACAGCTAGTTACATAGACTTTAAAAGTGGCGTGTCAGATATAGGCTTCAAGCGCTCAGGAGTTTAGCAATAAGGTTGTGATAGACTCCCAGGGCCTAGAGCTCAAAGAGTTTATCTTTCTGGCTTTTGATATAGCAATAATAGCACGAGCAATGAGCTGTTTTCTGCATTGTTATTATGGTATAATAAGCTTTGGCTGTGTGCATTCTGCATGGAAATCTATTCTTTGGGTTGATTTGTCTTCGGCAGTGTCTCTTATCTGCTGTGTTTCTAGTGCTTCCTTGAATGTGCTGTGCGCTGCCCTCGGTATTTGCCGTACAGTGTGTTTGTTATTCAAGAGCGAGAGAAAACCACAGCGAGTAATGTGGTCTGCAGTGAGCAGAATCAGATGAGCGTGGCAAACCGGAGGTGTGTTAAATAAACATGGAGAGCTTTAAAAAAAAGAATGATGATGAAGGGGAGTATGTAAAGCGGTTCGGAAAAGAAGTAGAAAGAGGGAAAGAAAAGAAAGAGAGAAGAATTGATAGGAAAACAGTCTGGAGGTAATAATGTAAGAGGGTGCCTGTGCTCGACTGTGCTTTCATCTTGTCTACCTGGGCCATTCAGGTGCTCGTCATTTCTTTTTTCTCTCCCCCCCCCCCCTCCTTTAACTCCTCCATACCTCCCCCAGTTTTCTATATCTTACCCCTTTCTCCTCTTGACCTCATCTTTCCCGCTTCCCCTCTTTCTCCCCGGGCCTAGCACTCTTCCCTTGTGACTTGGAAAGTTCGATAGCCTATCCTACGGCTGTGTTTTCCTCCGAAGAGAACATCCAAAAAACATTAGTCCGGTGATGGCGGTAGGGTTGTATCCAGAATGTGGGGGAGGGGGGGGGGGAAGAAAAAGTGAGATTGCTTGCTGAACGAGAAAGAGTCAGGAAATAGCAGAGAGAGAGAGAGAGAGAGAGAGCGTGACGGTAATTTTGTATTGAGTTTGGCGGGGAAAGACAACGAGGCGAGACGTGTAGGAGGTTGAGATGTAACACTGGAATAATTTGATGCTGGTTTTGTTTCAGCTTATTTGAGGTTTTCATCTCCATTTCTCTCTACCTCTTATCACCTTTCTCTCTTTCCGTCTCACCCCCTCTTTCTCCTTTTTTTTTTTTTTCTCTCTTTTCTTGCTCTCTTTCCCTTTTGTTTGTCTGTCCTCCTGTGCCCTTCCTCTACTCTTTCTGTCTTTGTCTCCGTATGCCTGTCTTCTATCCGTCTGTCAGGTCATCATCCTCGTACCGTGAGACGCAGCTCGCTGCCCTTCCTGTCACCTTTTCTATTTGTCATATTCTGTATATTCTGGTGTCTTTGTTCATGAGTAGGCAGTGCCATGCTAATTTGGCCTGAAGAAAGAGAGAGAGAGAGAGAGAGAGAGATAGAGTGTGGGAGGACGTCAAAAAAAAAAAAAAAGAAACGAAATGAGATTTGATTTTAATACTGACTCGTCAGCTTTGTTTTCATCTTTCTTTCAGCCTTTGTTTCTCTCTCCCCCTTCCCCCCATCTTTCCCTCTCTTCTTCCCCCCCCCCCCCGCTCGCCTCTCTCTCTCTCTCACTTTCTCTCCCCCTCCTTCATTTGTAGAGAAATGCGTATTTGCCTCTCCCCATTATTGACTGCTTCTATCTTTCTCTGTCAGTCTGTACGATAATCTCATCCTCTCTCTCTCTCTCTCTTCCACTGTCTCTAGCTCTCTCTCTGAGTCACTCTCCCTCTTTTATTCGTAGAGAAATGCTGTTTATCTCTTCCTCACCTCTTACTGCCTCTGTCTTTCTCTTTCAGTCTGTTCGATTCTCTCTCTCTCTATCTTCCTCTTTCTCTCCTCTTCTCTCTCTCTCTCTCTCTCTCTCAGACACACACACACACTCACCCCGCACATAACTCGTTCCCTTCTCTCACCATAGTGATGTTAAAGTAACTAACGACTGAGTAGTCTGATACATGGTGTCTCTGTTCATCTCTGCTTCATCCTTCTCTATTTCTGTCTGTCGCTCACAGTTTTTCCTCACCTGTGGTTTGTCTTTCTTTATTCATCTCTCTCTCTCTCTCCACCTACTTTTGGCTGTAAGCCTTTGTGTCTTTGTGTGCCCGCCTGTGTTTCTATCGCTCCCACTTTGTCAGTGGCTCTACCGCTTTCTCTCACCATTTGATGTAAAAGTAACAG
The DNA here is from genome assembly GCA_038406235.1 of Peronia verruculata. NCBI lineage: Eukaryota > Metazoa > Mollusca > Gastropoda > Systellommatophora > Onchidiidae > Peronia > Peronia verruculata. The sequence goes on along the minus strand of JBCAUA010088024.1, from coordinate 5,985 downwards.
CTGGGTGATGATATTCACCTCGGTTGCATTCTCCTTCTCCCTCTTTTTCCGCCTTTCCCTCCCCCCCTCTCTCTCTCTATCTCTCTCTCTCTCTCTCTGTCTCTCTCCCTGACTCTCGCCCCCTTCCTTTCAGTGTGCCTCATGTTACAAGATTATTTATTATTACAATGGTGCTCTTCTTGATCTTTATTGTAACGTCCCTACTGGCTGGTTGTCTCCCCATACCTTTGTCTCATGCGCCTCTGCTCTCATTGTTATAACAAACCACAGCTGGAAAATCTGGTCTTTAGAGGTCTACAGATCGTCTTTCTCACCATCCTCCCATAAACTCATTCTCTCTCTCTCTCTCTCTCTCTCTCTCTCGTGTGTGCGTGCGTGCATGTGTGTGTGTGTGTGTGTGTGTGTGCGTGCGTGCGTGCGTGCGTGCGTGCGTGTGTGTGTGTGTGTGTTTCATCCCCTATCTCTTTGCGAAACATGACTGATCACTGGAGGCGATTCTTTTTCTGACATGTTCTCTTTCAGAGCATCCGTCCATCTTCCAAATTTTGTCCTTCCCTGCAATAGTTTTGGGATGTCTTCTTTTTTTTTTGTGTGTGTGTGTGTGAACAATGCAGCACTCTCCCTCCCTCCCTCCCTCTCTCTCCCCCCCCCCCCCATGTTAATAGCCTGTCTGCCTATGGCTCATAAAGTGCTTCTCTTTACTGATGCTCCTGTGCCCCTACCTATGTCCTCGCAATGTTTGCTCTGTTCAAATTAAAAAAGCTGAAAATAATCCCTCTATATAGACTCTTTGGGTTCATGTATTTCTCACAGAGATCGAGTGTAGTCTATGAAGTACTAAGGCAGTTAATAGTCTCTGCAGCCTTTGCAGTCACCGAAGGCAAGGAGGGGACCAGTATTTCACCATGTCCTTAAATAGATCTAGGTGCCCTCGTCAGTCCTTAAGTCAACTTAAGTCAAGTGAAGCATGATGAGAATGTCATCTGCCCGCGCGGGGGCGATGGATCTGCAATTGTGAGTGTCTGTTTATGTGTGTGAAGAGAGTTTGTGCCAAGTGTACACACAATTAAAGACTCCGGTGGAAAAACCACCAGGTAAGTCACATTTTCTACAAAAGGAGAAAACCAAATTAAACTTTAGAAGTCTATATTTCACTGCATCCCCTTTTAAAAACTTTCTTTTTGGCGGAACTTGCCGGGTTTTTCCGAATTATTGTTCTGGTTGACAAACCTTAGCGGCGTGCTTTATAACGTCGGGGCAAGAACTCATTTTTTTTTTTTTTTTACAAAAATGTGAAATACCTGGTTTTCTGCTGGAGTCTTCAGTTACATAAAAATGAGTACGAGTGCATCGTCGCATATCTGTGTTGTGGGTGTGCGTGGAGAGGAGGGAGGGGTGACAGAGTGATGACTAACGACCAATCCCATTTAGTTTATATCGGGCGAAAGAACGGTCTTGACCTGTTACGGGCTTAATAGTTCATAATCGACTAACCTGGAAATCCCAGCCGGAGTGTTTGTACCCCTCTGCTAAAATTAGAACACTCATTGATGTTTGTTGCCGCTCCACCACGAGATCAGAGAACAGTTGTCACCGATCCCGTGCATTTTTATGCTTTTGTATGTCAGTGACGGTGAACAGTTTTGAGTGACTGTTGATGGGATTGATAAGGAGTTTAAAAAAAGGTATCACCGAGATTGGAGGCGTGGAGCAAACTAAACAAAAAAAGTGTTTGTTATGACTGTCAGCCCAGGTCTTGTCTCAAGTGGCTGAAGTGGCGAGAGTTTGACAGATTCAAGCACTCAGAATCAGATGATGATAGTGTCGATAGCAACCACTGACTTACATATCTCAGCACTTGTCTGTTCTATCCTCACCCATCTCATGCGTTTTAATATAATTATATGCACCTTTTCAGTCCCACGAGTAGAGCTACCTAGGCTTTAAATGCATACTCGGTTAGATTGAGGGTATGGGGGGGGGGGTGGAGCATGCGCTGGTGTATCTTTTTTCTTTAGAATTTTTGCAGTTTAATGTGCGCGGGAACTTCGAAACATTTTCATCATTCACTGAACAAACGCAAGGTCCAATCATTTCTGCTGCCCATGTAGCATACAAGGATTTGTCTTTTTTTTATTCGAGAAGCATGAGAAAGTAAAGGGCCTACATAGCAGAGATTGGATTACATTTGAATATAATCAACGCCTGTCCCGTCCTTATTTGCCTCGCCTCAACGGCAGTAAGACCTCGTAGTATCTAAGGCGACAGTCACAGAACTGCCTCTGTGTACCGTCGCTGTCCGTGCCCTAGATCTGGTGACCCACTGCCGCCCAAATACTAACCAGTGGGATTGGTAGCCCTGGCTGGACGGTATAGTTCATGTAATGTATGTAGTACTGTACCTCCCTATTTGGGGATGTGTGTGCCAGATAGAGTGTAAATCGATTTCCCGCGATGTCCAACAGTTCTTCTTGTGTTGGCGAAGGAGTGCATGATAACGTAAGCTGTTGTGAACACTTTTGTGTGTTCATGCAGGGTTATTATCATTTGTGAAGACTGTGGATATACTTGAATATAGAGTATTTTCGTGATGTGTAGCAGTTTGTTTTGGTGGAGATATATGCAGACAGTCTACGGCATTGCTAACATTATTGTGCGATCACATAGTTTTGGTCTCCTGAATGGATGTACATGTATTTGAAGAGAGTATCCGATTATGAGTAAGCTAGATCTTGCACAAACAGTTATACATCAGTGTTGTGTCTTGGTGAATGAGTAGTAGTAATGTCAGAGTAATCGATATATTCTAATACATGTACAAATAAAGGTGTGTTTAACCCAGGTGGTATCAAATGGCCGCTCTGCTCATAGATTAGCTCATAACTCTACAGTCTAATAACTTACCAAAATTAAATTCAGTACAGCGGTAAGCAGGACCTGGTATCACACAGTGATTAGTGCGTAGCTGTGATTTCTGAAACATAAAATAGTAGACCACTAGATCTTATTATTGAGATCTAATTATTTCTGATATTGTAGTACATGTTCATTTTCTGACAGTTTCTTGAGTTGTTGAGACTTTGCACAAGTTTCTCAGGTATGGAATTGCTGTGGCCGAGAGGATCCCATCCTCTAGTGTCTGCTCCCCAGAGAAACCTTTGCTTTTGTTTGTACAAAATGCGAATCCTATCGGATGGTGACAAAGACTAGAAAATTAAAACGTGATTTTTTTTTTTTTACATTTTGTTATCGACTTTTTTCTTTTTTTTTTCCTCAGTCCCCCGGGTATTTGGGCAGGGAGATCTAACAGCTAGTTTTTTTCAGTTAAGGACGAATATATTTAAGGAATGTATGTATTGTGGAGAACCTTTAAACGTAAAAGTCGAATGAAGAATATGTGGAGAGGCTGCAGATGGCCGCGCAAAATTTCCCTTTTCTAATTAGGTATTTTAAGCAAAATCACATGACCTAGGGAACATCGCCCACATGTGGCTTTATTTATATGATCTGACAGGCCTGAGAGCTCATCGTTCGTCCAGATTTGTCTGCCATGCGCAGAGCAAGTAAACAAAGTCACATGTGAGCGATGTTCCCTACGTCATGTGATTTTGCTTAAAATACATAATTTTGTACCCACAAGTATGTTGTGTGGGTCCTTTTCTCCTTAGTTGATGAATAAATAAGAGTATACCTACGTACACGAGTGTGCTCATTCAACGTCTTTTCCAATAGATTTGTTTCGACTAAGCGAGCGGCTGGAAATCCCCGCCTAATATTAGTAGGAGGGTACAAACACCCCAAACTGTTACTACCACTGACAATTGAAAAACATACAAAAAATGCACGGGACCGGTGACAATTGTTCTCAGATCTCGTGGTGCAGCAGTAACAAACATCGGTGAGTATTCTATTTTAAGCAACAAACATAAGGGAGTATTCCATTTTAAAAACGGGGGTACAAACACTTCGCCGGGGATTTCCAGGTTTTTGCTTAGTCGAATATGAACTATTTCCAGATGGATATCTAAGGAAAATGACAAGAAGGTGTGTTGCGTTACATGATGTCCTTGTGTAGAGTAGCTAACTTTTAACCTTCACAACTGTGTTCCTGGCGTAGTGAATGGAAGCGTGCCCGCAATGTGTCCTCGTGCAGTAGTAAGGTCAAACATCTAGTAGTTGAATAGTGACATAACATACAATCTCCGGTCAACAAGTTATGTGTGTCAACACCAGCACGATCTCCAGTATTTATGACCAGTTGCGATTGTTTTTAATGCATTGAAGATAAGATTGGCGTGTTTAAGTTTCAGTGTGGTCCAGAGATCAGGGCGTCGTCTAGCCCATTTTGTTTACGTTTTTTGCCCTTATTTATGTTGAAAAGGAATGGGAATGAGAGAAAACGAGTAGCGAGATATTCAGGAAAATAACAGGAAAGAGGAAAAAGGGTCATTAAAACACACATGGAGAGATCAGTAGAAGATAAGCATTCAGACAGTTAGGGGGGGGGGGGGGAGAATAAGAACGACTGATAGAAAGAAAACCCATATAGCCCTGACGTAATTGACTGCATTTTTTTCAGTCAACTGTCTTAATGGTTCCTCTTTCTCATTCTTTTGACCTCTCGCTATCTCCATTTTTGTCTCTGAGTATTCCTTTCCCCATCTCTCTTCTCCCTCCCACCCTTCTAACTTTCTCCCTCCCACCCTTCTAACTTTCTCCCTCTCTGTCTGTCTCTCTCTCTCTCTTCTCTCTCTTTTTCTCTCTTAAGTTTTCTACAGGAATTGTACATACTGTGTTTCTGTCTCCTTATGACTCATTCCTGTCAAACAATCATGTCTTTCCACCACTGTGTACCTCACACTCTCTGGTGACAGTGTGCAAGAAATCGGTTACCCGAAGGTCTGGGCTGTTACCTCAGTGTTTGCCCTCGGTGGAGTGAAGTTAAACAGGTGACCTGTTGTGCTGTACGTCCTGCACCCTCACACCCCAACCTGTGGCTACATAATGAGCTAGTAATTATGATTATCTAATGCCTTGTATGGGAAAGGCTTTTCTTTGTCATTGACTCTCTCTCTCGCTCTCTCTCTCTCTCTCTCTCTCTCTCTGGGTGCAGTCAGAGAGCTTGGTGCAGTGTGGCTTGGATCGTGCTGGTGCGCCATTAAATCCCCACCCAACCCCCAGCCCCCTGTTTCTCTTTCTCTGTGTGTGTGTGTGTGTGTGTGTGTGTGTTTCTCCCTCCTCTCCCTCCCCTCCCTCCGTTCCTTTTTTACCTTTCTATCCCTCTCTTACCCTCTTTCCATTCAGAATTATCACCATCTCTCTTTTTCTCTTTATTTATCTCTCTCTATATTTTCCCCTGTCAGATACACCGTTTTTGAAAAATATTTCATTATTCGGTATTTCTTGTAATCATCAGATGCATCCACTCTCCCTCTCTCCGCTCTCTCTCTCTCTCTCTCACTCTCTCACTCTTTCTCTCTCTCTTCTCTCTTTATCTCTCAGTTTCCTGTCGTATCTCTTGCCTGTCACAATCATGGTCAGATTAGTAAAGAGCGTTTTTTTAAAAATTATTATCATTTTCATTTATCCTCGTCTTTCTGACTGTGGCATTTTCTCTTCCCTGTATCTATCTCCACGTGCCTCATTCACTTTGTCAAACGTGTACCGTTTACCTGCCAGTCACGTTACGTTGATTGCCCTAGGGCCCGGGCTGTTGCTGTTTCCTCAGTGTTTACTCACAGTTGTGTGAGGTAAAACAGGTTACCTGCTGTATGTAGTACTAACATGTTCACACCATAGCCTGCTTGGCATCCATTGGCACATACAATGTAGTTCTTCTTAGATACATTGTCTGGGAGAGACTTTTTTCATTCCCCCCTCCCCCCTCTCTCTCTCTCTCTCTCTATCTATCTATTTATCTATCTATCTATCTATCTGTCTGTCTGTCTGTCTATCTATCTATCTTATCTATCTATCTGGCTGTCT
>JBCAUA010088013.1:0-10582 GCA_038406235.1 Peronia verruculata | reverse complement strand
TGGGTTTACAATAACTGAAACATTTCGTCTGAGGCAAAAACACAAAGGAATTTGACACATTGAATTCATGTTGCACTGCCCCTTTAAGGGTCTCATACATGTTAGCGTTAGGGAGGACCGTCACTTGCTCGTCGGACTTAGGCTACATGTTAGTATTAGGGTGGACCGGCACATTGAGGGTCCCAGCAGGTTAAGCCAGCGGCGTTGTTCTATTATTTGGTATACTGAATAGGCCACAGTATCATAATATCGATTCGTACTTCGGGGCTGCGCACCGGGGGTATCGATTCCTCGGGACCACAAAATCATGGTAGTGCCGAGTCATGTGTTTGCTGACTTTGTAAAGTGAATATCAAGTGTGATGAAAAGAGGGGGCTAACTTTTATCCATCTGCCATAACATGTCCTAGTCCATCAAAAGGTAAGAAAAAAGGGATTGATTAAATTCTAAATGGACAATGTCATGTGTCGTATAGTAGTCTAGCCATGGACGAAATCTTAGAGGATCTGGATTTGTTGTCATATGAGATTCTTATTACCACTGCGACAAGTTGCACAGACAGAGGAAAAAAAATAATTACCAGTGAATTATTTTGTCTCTTAAGAAGCAAGCAGAGTTATTTTTTTACATGAATAAGAACTGGAATGCACAGATAGAAATTTTCATAGATTAGTATGTTCAGCATTTAAGAGGAGAGGCAGCAACACCAAGATGTCATCAGATTTTTTTTTTTTTTTTTAAAGTATGTTTGTAGAGCTTGAATAATTAATTTCACATGACAAATTTGGATGTTAAGATTAAACAGTTAGTATTGCCACTGCCAGAATTTCTGACTGCTATTTATCTTTTATTTATTGTTCTATATCAGTTCCAGTGTAACTGATCCACAATATCTGAAAATGTATGTTTTTGTGGAGTAAAGGTGAAATAGGCCACATCAAGAGAGTTTGACAATAAATTCTAATGATTATGGATCTGATGGTGGTTTAAACATAAGAGAATTTACAAAAAAAAAAAACAAATATGCTGTAGTATAAATAATTTTGATAGTTGACAGTAAGTGTTGTTAAAAATGTGGTTGAGCAAGAATTCACACAGGCACGGATTTCAAAGTGCAAGATATGTTGTGAAAAAAATTGAATCACGTTTTTTTTTTTTTTCTAATGATTTGTAATAGTATTATCTTGCAGACTATTTGGCAAATGAAGACAATAATAACCATTGCCATGCCATTCATATTTATTTTTTTTTTTCTGTCATATTTAATTAATGAAATAAATGTGGCAGAGACATCATCATGAATTACATCACATTATCCAGCGTTGTCCTTATGGGTGTTTATTGCTTGCGCTGCCTCGTTCGTAGTTCTCCTCCACACCTCGCAATCTTCCAGAAATCTGAAGGTGCGAATTGTGTTTTAATCCCGTCCAGTTCACTAAATTGTCCATATATCCTGTTCTTTGTCGACCTCTCCTTTTTTCTCTCCATTTCTTCATAAATAGCATCTTTCATTAGAAAGCATCTGGGGTGTTGACAAACATGACCAGGAAACTCATTTTTTCTTCATTATTCTGCCCAATAATTCCTGTCCTATGCCTTATTGCTTTTGTATGCTCTGAATTGTGTGTTTTTCTGTCCAGCTAACACCTATGAGTCTTCAATAAAACCGCATTTTGGCAGCATGAATCCTGTTTTTGTCTTTCTGCTTGATGGTCCATGCCTCTGCTCCATATATTAGTGTGGTCCTTACACTAGTGTCTTGAGAATTTTTATCTTGAAATCATTTGCAAGATCTTTGTCCTTCGGTATCATGTTCAACTGTGTCATTCTCTTCTTTGGTATTGTCATGCGCGCACTGATGTCTTTTGAGCAGATTTAAAGTTATCAACTTTCTCCAGTTCTTCACTTTCTATTATAATAGGTTGATAATTATTATTCTTTCCTATCCCATATACATAACTTTGGTCTTTTTTTTTGCATTAAGTTTCATGTTTCTTTCCTTGCTCATGTTATTTATGCTTTCTGTTAAGTCTACAATTTCTTGCCTGTCATAGTGTCATTTGCACAAAGACTGTGTCATCTGCATATCTCAGATTAGAGATATGTTTTCCACCTATCTTTATTCCGGTATTGCATACATTTGCGTCTGTCATTATTTGGTTTGTATAAAGACCAAATTAGTGGGAAGATAATATTAAAGATCGCTGACGAATACCATTAGATATTTTGAAAGGGTCTGAATGACAATTGTTCCATCTGATCACAGCCTCTTGATTTGTGTATAGAGTCGATATAAGTGATATTAGATGTGGTGGAAAACCCATTTGTTTCATTATTTCAAACAGCTTCAGTTCAAGTGGTCTACATTGTCGAAAGCCTTACCATAGTTAGTAAAAATAAAGTATCCTTCTTTATCCGTTTCATCCAGCTTTTCAATTTAAAACCAGCTGTATACATGTCAGCTGCAACTTCTTCTGCTCTAAATCCAGCTTGCTCTCCAGCAGATTCTGCTTCAATTTTATTATGTAGTAGGTTTAAAATAATGTACCGTAATAGTTTGCTAGTATGACTACTAAGTGCTATTGTTCTGCAATTACAGCATTCTTTTGGATCACCGACTTTGTACAGCATAACCACTTCTAGCCTTTTGCTTTCATCTGGCCACTCTTGTTATTCCCATATCTTTTTACTCAATAGACATATTGCCCTTTAACCAAAGTCCCAGAAAGCTTTAGAAATTCTGCAGGTATGTTGTCTAGACCAGGTGATTTCCCATTTTTCAGATGCTTGATGGCGTCTTTGATTTCAAGTGGTGATGGCTCTAGGTCCGTTGTTACCAAGTCTCTATTTGATGTTATTACTTGTTCAGAGCTTTGAAATAGCTCCTCACCATATTCTTTCCATCTCGATAAGACTTCACTAGGATCTGATATAATTTCCCCCATGTTGTTTTTCATGATGATTTAGTGTAAACTGTTTATGGTTAACCGATTTTATCTGAAGGCATTATTTTTATTTATAGTATACAGTTAAAACTTTAATTATATGAAAATATCACACAAGACAGTATCTGTAATTAGAACAAAGTTGTCATTGCATTTGCTTACACAGAGAGTCATGTTCTATTTTGGGAAGACTTGAAAAAAAAAAAAGGTGTCAAATTTATTCAGATAAAAAGAGTGAGGAAAGTCTGAAATGATATCATGGGTGATAAGATTAAGTAAGCTGTTTACTTCAATGCTGTTAAAATACACAAATATGATTTTAAGGATTTGGTCAACACAATTCCATTTCTGACAGATGTCAAGCCAGGAAGTATCCCTAACTCTGTGAATGTGCCATTTCCAAGTGTCATGAATGTGGAGACACGCACAATGAAATCTCCAGAGGAATTGCAGCAGCTCTTCAAAGATGCTGGTGTTGATCTCAACAGTAATATTGTTGCCTCTTGTGGTTCAGGTAAGTAGGATAGTCTTCATTTAAGACTTTCACCTTTTTTTTGTTATTATATTATTATGATGTCCAAAGCTACAAATGATGTCCTTTCACTCTATTGTGCCTTTTATATTAATCAACACATTATGATTTTATTCCATCCAAATTTTAAAAATATGATTACTTTTCTTCAGTGATTCAAGACAGATTTGCTTGTGCAATTACTGTGTGTACTGTGTGACAGGTAGAGGAAGCGGATCAATTCCTCTTAGAAAATGTACCTTTTAGACCAAAAAACAGCTTTCTTCCAGCAAACAGGATACTTGTTCCCAAGGGATGTAGCAAAATAAATTTTTCTTTGGATGACAGGTTTAATTCAGCTCTTAAAATTAATGATATTAGTAGGATATCATGTCAGCTAGTGTGCCACACAACTCTGATTGCACTTCCAGGGGTGTCAATCTATTTATAGGAAAAAGTAAGAAATGTTTCACATTCTTTTTTTTATCAAGCCAAGGCCTTGCAAATAACTGTAAAATTTAAATGGTCCTTGCCATAAATGATGATAATTCCATACTCAGCAAAGAAATAGATTTCATCCAAAAAGTGTGGTTTCTTACTAAAGCAGAAATTTTGACATCCCTGCACTTCCATTACTGGAATGTGAATTTTATCATGAGATGCAGCACAATGAAATCACACACTCATCAAATTTTGAGGATATGGAGTCATTGGTATCACTGTGAAGATTATTCATGTTCCTTTTTGTATCTGAAAAATTTTGTTCTATCTAAGTAGAGCCTGAGATACTGAAAATCTAAGACAATGGAGGTGACCTGTTGCTGTATATGAATTTAGTGAGAAAATGACCGATCTTTTTTATTAATTCATATTAATCCTTATTAGACCATGCTGCTAAATTACGATCTTGGGCTTTTATTCAATCTGTTTTAGCAAATATAACCCTGAAATGCATTTTTAGATTGATATAGAGGGTTCTGTGAAGAAAACAAAAGTGCTTTAAAAATTCATTCATTGTTGAAAAACACATGATTTTTCTAGTCGCCTCAGGTTGACGAGCGATTGATTTCATTGTGTCCTGTCTCATATACATGTATGTTTTGTCAGGAGTGGTAAGTTAAATCACCATGGCCATTTTTTCATATTGTAAAAAATAATCATGTCTCTACATGTTCCATTCCCAGGTATTTCTGCTGGTCTCGTGGCTTTAGCAGCTTTTATGTGTCAGAAAGACAATATGGCTGTATATGATGGATCATGGACAGAGTGGTATCTCAGAGCTCCAGCTGAACTCAAACAGAATGTGCCATCTTAAGAAAAATATTTGACTATTTGACAAATGCTCTGTTATAATGTGAGAGAAGAGATGTAATTGATATTGGACTTCATTTCTGTCCATTTATAGGATACAGCATGTTTCATGTACCTGTGAATCTTCTATGAATCTTGAGAATTCTTGATGCAGACTAGATAACTTGAGCCATGACAGAACAGTTCACTTCATTTGTTTCCCAGATGTTTGTTGACATATTGGTGTGCAATTTTCATAGCAATTCACATTCAGTTTCTCATCAATGGAATTGTATCATCCCAGTGCTTTCTTGTCAACATTTTACAGATTAATACAAAATGTTTGTTCATATTTGCTATAACTGCAGCAGGAAAGGTCATTCTCTCATGAGGAACAGTATTGCCAACTTGTATAGCACTATTGAGTCAGTTATTGATCCTTTTGCCAAACTGACAAAGTTTTCATGACTACCAGACCAGGCTTATATATATACTGTATGTTAGATGGTTGATCACAGAGCAAGAGTTAGTCAAGATAGATTATTCTATAGATTTACTTGTGCCACTAATCCTAGGGGATGGGCCGTGAGTTGAAGAATTCTTAGTGGTATGCATGGAGTATTGTGTGTGTGAATTAAAAGAAAAAAAAAAATGGGCATGTCATCCCATATGGACAGATAATGTATCGTGTAGGGTTTAAAGTTGCCTCTGGCAGACTGTTCACTGGCACATGCTGGTATTAAATGGTGCTCATCAGGATTAATCATCCTCTATGGGCAGCAAGGCAACCTAGGTCCCAGTGGCGGTTGCAATCTAGGCTCCTGATTCCCCAAGAACCCTGAGGTGGGTGCAGCAGGACCTCTTCAGGTATCGAGACCTCCTCACTACCAGACCAGCACTGATGCGTGCATATGGCCAAGCGTGCGCCCCAGAATAGGTGAATGTCACCTCATACCAGTAAAACCTGATGATTGCAGTCTGCCCCGCCTGCAATTCCTCTAGTCCTGGCGCCGCTTCATCGTTGTTGTGGATGGTGGCAGGTAGGAGAACTCACAGACTGCTAATCACCAGGAGATAGGTTCCTCATCTTATGCGAGTAAATCTCTAAGTTGGAAATAGAATGAGATAGGACTTTGGTTCCTCAATAAGGCTCACTCATCTCACTCACACCATGGGCCCCCTCACTTCTAGAGGACAAGCACTCTTGGCCTCAAGCCATTGCCACCCCATTCCATCCTCAAGCAGATAGCCACAAAGAGTCAACAACACATGCTTCTTCCTGCCTATTGCAAGACTGGACCAGACCAAGCCCAGCTCACCAAAACCCATCACCTCCCTCTTGGTTCGTAGCTGGCAGAGACAGGAGTGTTCGGCAACCCGGCCCACCCAGGCAGAAACTGACAGTTCAGTGAGGATGTGCAATATCAATGCCTCATGAACTCTACCAGGAAGGAAGACCGCTGCTAGATAACCTGCTAGCACATGCAACCTGCTCTTGTCTGCTTGCAGGTTAGACTTGAAACTGTTCCTGCAATCCAGTGCCGCCATGGAGGAGAGAGAGCTGGAGCTAGGTCAGAAGTGGAGACCCACCAACCATTGGCTAAAATAATATATCAGGTCAGGTCCTAGGTTCACTCGATAGATTTACATAAGGGTCATTCCAGTGTTGTCCATATTGTAGTGAAAAATGTGAGATGAAATCATGTTATTTAGATGAATGATTTGCTGTCACTTAGTAAATAAGCCAGGTGTAATAATCAGTATATATATATATATTTTTTTTTAAAATTGTTATGGGGCTTGGGGGCTTGAGGTATTTTGCAATACTGAAACAGTTGTGATTGCTAAAATATGTGTTTATATTTATTGTTGATTTGCTGTTCATGTGAAATTGATTTTTTATGAAGCAGAATAAGAAAGAGTAGTGGTACAGTTAGTTGGATATACTGTTAACAAAAGACTGTTCACATATATCTGCTAAATTTTACACATAACCAGTGAGATAATGAGGATTTCAAAGTCTGGCTTTATTTCAATGTTATTTTGTCTTTCTGGCTGAATGTATGAGTGTATGATGACTGATATGGATTGGGTATGTGGCTATGCTGACCCAAAGAAAAGTCAGTGAATAATTACCATTGCCATGGAATAAAACAGTTGAAAATGCTCATATTTTTTTCTACTTGATACATATTTTCTTTCTTTCTCACTTTGCCACTTGTTTTTGCCCTCTACTCCTCCCTGTTTACTTTAGGAGAGTTTTAGCCTGAACTCTTGAAAGAAATTACAATAATTTTAATAACTTAAAAAAACTACCAGATTAAGAGAAATAAAAAACAATCTTGTCAAATACATGTATACAATATATAAATACATATTCTTTATACATTTTCTTCTGTTCTTTGATATATGTATTTATATATCTTCTAAAATCCCTTGTAATTCTACTTTGAAGAACATACACACATATTTTTCATGAATGATATAACTCAAGTGATACACAAAGATTCTGTATGAATATGACCAAAGTATCCTCTTGAGCCTACCAACAAAGATGGTTTGTTTGTTTCTTTGTGTTGGGGTTTAACGACACATCAGCACGATTACTGCTATATCTTGTCAAACATGGTAAGATAACGTTTACACGTCAAGAAGAAGAGAGGAAAGAGAGCGGGACAGAAGACAGGAGCAAGGAGAGAGAGAAGAGATCTTGAGGATGGCACTGCATGGGAGACACCCCACTGATGGCAGGCTTACACCACCTGCAGGTGGGAGCAGAGAAGCCACTTATAAACCCCAGGCCCCTGCGGGGGAACAAATATGGTTGAATGTTGAATGACAACATAAAACTGTACATATATCGTGAGCACAGTTCTCTGTTGCTCTGTCCTCAGTTTTCACATTTTGAGAAACTTAGTGTTTTATGTTTCGCAACTGTTTTTTGCACATTAGGAGATAGAACAAAACGATTTTCAAAATCAACGTGTTTGGGCAAAGTGATTCAACTGGTAAAATAATTATGTTATATGGTGGATTAACTATCTTTCTTTCATGTGACAGATAGCCCAAAAGTGGAGATGGTCTAACAACGAATTGAGTTTGTGATAGGTCTGTTTCTTGTACACCGTTCTTTATTATCCAAGATTTATCAGCCTCAACTCTATGTTTTTACTGTTAACTTTTAATGTATCAGAATTCAGTATCTCAGACTGTACAAATCCTAACACAAACCCACTTTCTGTTTCTAATATACATGTATATATGAGCACTCTGGAGAATTTTAATATCTTTTCATCACTGTCAGCGGAAGGCATACACTGAAATGGTATGGGCAAAAAATGAGATCGGACAAACTGGTTAAAATGATTTCCCCTCAAGGGGCCATCAAAGCAAAAAACAAAAGATGGGCAGATAACATGGAGGAATAGACCAGCAAGGCCCTCCAGAAACACAGGTGCTAGGAGTAGGACACAACAGAGAGTGCAGGTGGGGAGGTTCCTCCTATGGCATTCTCTTGACTTTGTGCCGAAATAAGGGACCAAGAAGAGAACGGAGAATGTTATCTGAGTGCAAAGAAGGGACCAATATATATTGTAAACGTTACTGGAACTCTGAATAGATGGTTGAAATTGAAAATGATGACTAAAATAAAATATCAATCCCTAGATGGACGTCTGAAACTGAAGGGATCACTCTGTTACATGTGTTACTAAGTTTTTATCTGGGGAGAACAAATTAATTTTCGTTTTGAGAACTTGAACAAATTAGACAAGTCCATTGTTTTGAACAAATTAAAGTTTATTTTAAAATAACCTTGCATGGGTAAGAACTACTAGGACTTTTAAGAGAAACTGTCTGCAGTGCTCATTCTGATGCCCTGAGCTCTGCAATACATTCTGAAAACTGATCTAGGTCTTGCGAAATATTACAAGATAATACATTGATTTTAAACCAAGGGGGAAAAAAAAAACATCTGAGCTTTTGTGACAAACACACATGTATACATTCTAACCTATTTCTCTTTTAAGTCATTGCACCTCATCGGTAGAATGAGGTAATAGCTGTTGGTAGTGACATGAAATTCATTATTTAAGTAATATTCTGTTCTTAATATGCGACAGTTATCAGCAATGTAGTGATAAACATGCACAGTTCCGATTTTGTCAAAGTGCAACCCTGTTGTGTCTGGAGCAGAATCTCTTATATACGTGTAAATGAAATGATTCACAGGGAAGGTGTCTGCCTGAATCACTTTATTTTTGTTTCAGATCGTTTAATGACAGTTTGGAACTTCGTATAGGCCTACCATTACCATCACCAACGTCAATACTTTCACCAAGACGTCACTGCATGTTTTAAATTTTAATATCACTCTTTATAACTTTATTTATATATGTATATAAATTTTATTTATTAATTTTTTTAAAATTGTGTTTAGCCCTGGCAATATGGTCAAGGATTGGAGTTGTTGGCACCAAAGAACTTCTCATACACAAACTCCAATCTCAGGGCCTCCCTGGCTCCGCTGGCTCTGGCCGAGTGTATCAGACAGTGGTAGTTTCTGTGAGTGTAATCACCGGCAAAGAGAATGATGGGAACGTCATCACGAATGACAGGTTCAGCAGCTCTGGCTATGTCCTCGGGCGTGCAGGCGGTGCTCAAGTAAGGGTGGGTACCACAGAACAACGGGTTGCTGAACCAGTTAGTCCGCCGCATCCACAAGGGTGGAGGGACTTTGGCGCGGTGGTATCTTTCCAGGATGATCCGCAGTTGATCGATAACTGTGGCTTCGGGCACGTTCTCCACTGCTGAACCCACCATGTCAAACTCCACGATATTTATGTTGAAGAGCAGAGTGGCCACGTCGACAGGACACGCCAGGAGCTTATCTGACTCATTGTCTGTGCCTGCCCACGTGAAATGGAAAGGTAAAGACCAAATCGGATCATCAAAATAAAGGAAAACTTTGGACACAGTACCATAGCCTAATCTCTTGATAACGTCCCGTTTGGCCTTCGGTAACGGTGGGTTGAACAGGTTGTCCAGATTTTTTTTCAAATGTCCGAGCGGCACAGCCATGATCACGTGATCAGCTGGTAAGACCTCACCATTGTTGCATTTCACTAAAATATTGGCCCCCACTTTGCCCTTTTTCATTTCTAACTGGAACTTCTTTCCCCATCTGATTTCACAAACCTGAGCATTCAGCTGAACTGTATGGGCTTTGAAATTAGCAGTCAATGGTTTAATCAAAGCGGACATACCATGTGCTAAGCTAATGACTTTGTTTCCCTTCTGCATAGTGAGAGGTTTGTGCAGTTGGATGTGCTGTGTGGCTAAGTCTCCATAACTATCCCCCAATCGGAATTTGCTGTGATTGATGAGGGCTCTAAGCAGCTGGCGCGCTTTGACCTCGTCATTTTCCGTTTCTACCCTGAGTTCTCGGGTTAAGTGCTTGTGTTTTGCTCGGATGAAGTCGTTGTAGGCCAGGTTGACTCCAGCGCCAGTCTCCCGTGTAAGCAAGGTATAGATTATGTCGATGTCTTTGTGCAGGATTTGGCACTGCTGGGTTAGGAGAGAGACCAACCTACTGTCCACTTTGCGACCACTGGCCAGGATCATCTCTTGGTCAGTGCTGGGAACACAGAATGGATAACAGTGTTGTTTGTAATATCTTTGTACAAGATTCTAAAAGGGCAGAGAAGATTTGATTTCACTACGCCAACAGATAAAGTAAGTAATTATACCGTAGTATACTGATCGGCAGATAGATAGATAGATAGATAGATAGATAGATAGATAGATAGATAGATAGATAGATAGATAGATAGATAGA
>JBCAUA010088002.1:0-10582 GCA_038406235.1 Peronia verruculata | reverse complement strand
CTTTGTTTACAGTCTTTATGATACATGAAATTTCCCCATTAGGACGTGTAAAGATGAGATTGAAAAATAAGGGTAAATATTTAACAGTCTTTTTCATTTTCAAATCGTTCATGATTTCTATCCAAATAGATGACTATTATCTTTATAACCATGCCTGTTGTATTTATTTTTTTAATGTTAAAATTTGTACATATAATTGTATATTAACATGCTTTGATATTCGATTTATTACTATATATATCATTTTGTATACCTTGCTATCCCAGTATTATTTGTTAGAAACTGTTTTGTACATTATTTTGATGTTTCAACAATGCTATTAGTTATCGATTCCATATTATGAAGCTCTTTTTTAACAGCCTGTGATATCGCAACAATCCAACAAGTTATCAACTACACCTTGCATCATGTATCATTAATCATTTTTATTCATTATGTTGAAGGTAATTACATAAAATCAGTTAAAGTTATTCAATTCACTTACGGTACCATATAGGTTAAAATTTTATCTTTCCTCCAGATTTATATTTTACTTTCATCGAGGTGACAGCGGTTTTCTCTTCCAACTTAACTGTGCTCCAATTATCTGATTTACAATAAATTCTATGTTGAGTTTTCAAATTGTCTCCCCTCAGCTAGTTTTGAAACCGACATGCATGACTCGCTCTCAAAAGCATTTTTTATTTCAATGTTGAGTTGTAAACATAGGGTTGTGTACATAAATACTAAATGCCTTCATGTACTTTAATGTCTCTCTATTTATTTATCTAATGTATATAATTGAAGATAAAACCCTCTCTTATCATTTATGTGATTTATTTATGTTTTCCTAATGGTTTCTTGCATATTAATGATTAATGAATTCAGCCTAAGAGTTATGAAGAGCCAACGTCAAGGACACTACGCGACCTCACATAACACACAGAACAGACCTGAGGAATCCAACATGCTGATCAGCGCACAAACAAAAGGTGTTTCGTACGTCAAACAGCGGGTATTTCGTACGTCAAAACAGCCGACATTCCTGCCTGCTGACCACTGGACATTTCTGTGTGTAAAACAATGGACTTTTCAATTTGTGGATCTTTGGACTTTTATGTTAGCCAAACAGCAGAGTTTTCTTACCCTCATACAGAGAACCTTTGATACAAACAGTGGACATTTGTGTTTGTCATCCTGTTCAGTTCATTTCTGAACAAGGGACTTATCAAATTTACTTTTGCTGACAACGACATGAGCATAACAGTCCAGTTTTCTATATGGCTTACAGACAGATATTCTGTACAGCAAACAGCAAGACTTTTCTATACCCAAGAACTGCAGACTTTTCCTACGCATCGAGACACCCTACAAGTCAATACAGCAGACTGTTCTACAAGTCAATACAGAAATTCTCTCTTCATATCAACGTTTAAACACATGTCGTTTCTACACGTCAGACAACAGAATGTTCTACAAGTCAATACAGCAATCATTTCTACAAATCAACGGCTAAACACATGTCGTTTCTACACGTCACTACGGAATGTTCTAAAAGTCAATACACCTATGGTTTTTTCATATCAACGTTTAAACTCCTATCGTTTCTATACGTCAGACAACAGACTTTTCTACAAGTCAATACAACAGAATACAGCAACAGTTTCTTCAGGTCAATCTGATTTTTCTACAAGCCAGAACAACCGACCTATCTACTAGCCAGAACAGCAGACATTTCTATAAGCCAAATACAACAGACTTTTGTTCAAGCCAGACAGCAGACTGTCCTGCAATTTAAAAACATTTGACTTCAAAAACATTTGACTTTTTGTGTCTCTCAGCAATTGCCTTTTCTGTAAGAGAAAAGGAGATTTTCCATAGGCAGGCGATAGATGTTTTTGTATATCAAATTGTGGCTTTGTGTTTACCAAACAAGTTACATTGGTGGATGTTATAAGACTGGTTTCTCACGTGCGAAGGATGGACTTTATTTATATATATCAAAGAACAGACCGTCCTTTCTTATATGCCAGTTAGGAGATTTTTTGTTTATGTCACTTGGAATATTTTTCTGTTTTTCAAAACATTTGACAGTTTTTAGGTTTTCCTCTGTTTTTCCTACAGATATGACAAATCTTAGTGACTGCTAAATTGATTTAACATTAGGCATTTTAGAGATGTGTATCGATACTCTCTTTGAAAGAAGTATATTATAATGAGTAAAAAACAAAAACTGGTGATTAAATATAAACATTAGATAAATAAACAGTTCAAAGTCTGTGCTAAATCAAACAAAGACAGAGAATCAGTGTGAGGGAGGGGACATTTGTCTGTCCCAACTTTCAGTGTTTTTTATTGAACGTGAGAGGAGTTGTACTGTATTGCAAGCCTAGCAGTGGATAGAAAGGTTTTATTGCATTAGGTAACTTCATACTTAACTGTCTCGGGACCAGAATATGTACGTTCCTTTAGTTTATTTCATCTTTCGCTACCTCAGTGAACTTTGCTAAGTTTTTGAGAACCAGATTTCCCAAGTGCTCGCTCAACACTACAGGAAATATTCAGATTGACGAATAAATTTGAATAATTTTTCATACAGTTCTAGGTTTCACTGCCAGTTAGATTATTAGCAACAAATAAGCTAATATTTACAACCACAGATTATGTGTGTATAACTTTAGTATTGACTGATAGGATTATCTAAAGTCTGTCCTCTCTGTGTCCACAATATGCTCGACATAAACTTTGAAACAAAGATTGTAATTTTTTTTCAAATGAATTTTTTTTAATGACATTTAAACTTGAAATTTATTTTTGTGACATTTTGTTAATCTTCCAAGAAATTTTCAGAACATTTCGCCCTTTCATTGACCAGAAGAAAATATTATTTCAACAAAAAGTGGTATTTTGACAGAGAAAAGACGAGCATTTTCTCTAGAATTTGAGCTGTTATAATTATGGCATAAACAGCTACGCAATAAACAACAACAACAACAACAACAAAAATTAAAAAATAGTTATCTGAGAACAGATAATTGAGCCAGGTTCTACTTTATATGAGAGGACACTCCAAGCTTAGAAAAGAGACTCAGTCCAAAGTGCTCTATATCTACATATTACATAGTGCTGAAATCTATAACTTGGATGATCAGTGCCACTGTTTAGTTTAGAAAGTAGTAAATCAATATCCCCGAACATAAAGAGAACGAAAATGAAATTGTGAATTTTTTGATTATAGTGATACGAGATTGTACAAGATAAAATGTAAATGGAACAGAACAAATTAGAATGGTCCAGAACCAACAACAAAAACTATTTCAAAAGAACTCACCTGCAGAGAAAAACTAGTATTCAACAATTTGAACGTTGATTTTCTTAATCACGTGTACAGTGGTAGTGACCCAAAATAAAGATTTTCACATATTATTTGTAGTTAAAATTGACCTCTGTACGTCTGGACCCGGTTCTCCACCAAGTGTAATATAAAGTACCATAAAGTACCACTAGATATCAATGACCGACCAGGAGAAATGTCAAAGTTTTTGCATCTTCACGAGTAGGCAAACATTTTGTGTGGTATTTGTTATCAGTGAATTATGTCACTATTGTTATTGTATTCACATCTGTTATAACCTGAACTGCAGGACTTTGTTATTCTTCCAAGCCCTGATGTAACACTTTGATGTAAGATAACTTGTTGTCTTTGTAATTTTTTAAAGTATCTAAATTTTAATTCATTTCTTTTATTTTTGATTCTTTTATTTTCTCTCTAGAATAAATTCATTAGACATAGCTACCTATTCAATGAATTGTCCAGAATTAGAATTTCTGTACTAACTGTGTGTACTTGTAAGTTGACAGAGCAGATATGTTAAGTAGAGTGTGAGTTGTCTACATTTCAGACTACACTCAATGATCATTTGAATCTCCTCACAGTCACTACTGACACAACATACGTTTTGTTGAGAGATCAACTTCACTCAAAGTCTCAGACTGGCCAGTCTCTTATACCAAATCAGTTATAATAAAGAAGGGTTCGGAAAAGGTGTTGAGAGAATGGTAGATTTAAGTCATGTTTGTACTGTACACATATATAAAAGGGAAGTAAAATAACCGAAAATAACTCAGACTTAACTATATAAAGTTTACATCAGTGTACAGCTATACTCACTCAGACCCACACACAGACACGCATTCGTTCTCTTTCTCTGGCACACTCTGACACACTTCCCACTTTCCTCTCTCACACTCACACAACACGCACACATACACACACACTCAACACACACACACGGCTATGTATACACAGGCACACACGATACTTTATGAAATACTAGTTTGAAAAAAAAAAAAGAAACAGAGAAAAAAAGAAAGAAAGAACATTTTAAGAGAAGAAAAAACATGCTTTTTGTATTTAACGCTACCTTCAGTGATTTTTTTCTCTTTCTCAAAAATCTAATAGCACAACCAAAAACCTTCATAAGTCTTTGGGAAATTTTAAATTAGCACAATGCTTGAAAAAGAAAAGAGAAATGAAGATTGAAAGCCTTATTGACATGATATAATAAAACTCATTTATAACCAATACACTGCCTTTAATATACAAAAGTGGTTAAGAACAACTTGCCTCACTCTTCACGAGTGCCTCACTCAAACTAATTTTGTCCATAGATGATAAATGTTACATTAAAAAAAAAAATATAAACTTTATGAACTGAGAAAGTGCACGACTGTTTGAAAGTCCTGATGTTTTACTCCGACTGAACGGTAACATGTGAGGGAACAAAATCCACACTTTGGTAGATGTGTTTAAGTAAAAGAAACAAAAATCGCAGCGGAATTTTAACTGAGAAACGTTTTCCATAATGAAAAAATAATCTGACTACAAATATTAACTATATCCATTGTATGTGCTCGTACTCTTATTGTTTCTGTTTGATATACTGTCTCTTCAACAAACAAACTCAAACTTTAACACTAGAAATGTCAAAAGAACCAGTACTCAAAGTGTGGCTCGTTACTCTATGTATTAGACAGACTTGTCAGAACGCAATATAAATTCTCTAATAAGATAATAGTGTGTACTAATTGTTCTCTACTCTAAGCGGTACCTGCCATGTTTTGCATATGAATGAATATCTTTGTATAAACGTTCACATTTCATTTGTCTCCTCTGACATTGTCTGGCTTAGTATGGTCCGAAAAGATGTCATGTCTTCAAAATATAACTTTTGTTTTTCTTCCTGGTCAAGGAGAATTCAGTCAGCCAAATGTACAAACAAAGATGGACTATATGACAAACATGACTCTTCACACAAAATTTAACTTTTCCCATCAAGAAATAATGTTGAGATTGTCCGTATGTTTGTTTATGTTGTTTTGTTTTTGGAACACAACTTTCGTGTTCAAGACAAAATTTCATCTTAAAAGTTGAAAAAAGAGCAAGTTAAAAAATAAAAAATAAATAAACTTAATACGTCAGTGACCTAGAAGTTGGGGGACATAATATGAGACATAATGATTACAATATCACAGTAATAATCTTAATGATAATTCTGGTAATAGTCTATCGTTGACTTAGAGTAGAATCAAGTACGTTAGAACATTTGTCTTGGTGATTCAATTTCTACCATGTCTCTTTCTAATTTAAAAAAAAAAAAATGACTGTTTTTGTTTTGTTTTGTTTTGTTTTTGCTTTTGATATATTTCATTAAATGCGGGTAGACCTATCATAATAATGATAAAAACAATGATAATATACTGATACTAATAATAATAATAACAAACAAAGGGGAACATGTATTTTTATTACGACACTAAGCCTCAATGTAATCTGTTATTCATGTTGATAATTTGACGTGTCTACTCTTTCTATCTCTGTTTACAGACTGAATGTGATAATCAGAGCTATCTGGGTTTTGGTTGGACAGAGAAGACTAGACAACAGATATCCCAATTAGAGACCAGTTGAGAACGAAGACCAGACGTGTGGTTATAAAGTCTCCAGTTCACTTGTATCAAACCGTCTGTACTAAGAGGAAAAAGTTCTACCCACTCGACCACTATGTTTCATGCATTGTTGGCTTTCAGTACTGCCCTGGTGTTGTTAACATGAACGTAATAGTTTTGGAAGCTTTAAAGAAGACATTCCTGTACACATTATCCTGTTGTAAAATTATTCCCCCGTTTTTTTTTTTTTTTTTCATTGATATAAAGGAATATATAATCTGTAATTTCACTATTTAAGGATCGTTTTCGTTGTCAACATAAATAAAAGGTTTAACTATATTATGTCTTATATAAACCACATCTTGTTTATTGTTGTTGTTGTTGTTGTTGTTGTTATTGTTGTTGTTGTTGTAGTTGATGATGATGACGATGAAGTTATTGTTTTTGTTGTTGTGAGAAAGTCTGTGTTTGAGATTGAAGAAAGTTGTCTTTTTTTTTTTCTTTACTTCCACAAACATAGGAACGGACAGGCACACAATAAAGTGTTAGGACATTGGTAGTTGTTATAGTATGTGAAGTGTAAAACATCGACATCAGTATAACATTTTCACACATCCGTGCAAAAGTTAGAATATTGCTCTCTCTATTATACGAGGCAGTGTCGACTTGTTTTTTTATAATAATACACCAGGCACATATATTGTCATGTAAAAATCGTATATATCATATTTCATTTTTACAATTCGCATTCAAAATTTCCCTTCCAAAGAAGCTCCTCAGATCATTGAACTAGGGGGACATAATAAACAATTAATCAGTTTATCCAGACATTTACATTGTTGTCTCCCCGAAATAGTCATCATTAACTACGCCTGCACTTTCTCTGCTATATAGTTTTCAAAGTAGTGAGGGATTGGTGGCTTTGGAATGGTAAGATGTTTATGTGGATGTGATGTGACGCTATTTTGATAATATGTCGTCGTCCCAGAATCAAATCGTGCAGATCAACATTACATAACCCACACATCATCACCAGGTCACCATCACTTCAACAGCATAAAAATTTCTATGTTAACACATCGTTGCCCCACAACTTCATTGTCCTAACTACTACCTTTTAACGTGTCACATTGTAGTGCAGTAGATTGTGCTCTGGGCAGGATAAAATTTGTACAGTAGATTAGATTGTACAAGTGACTGCCGTTCTGAACTTGTGGTTTGCTTGGTAAAAACTCCCTTATATGGGTGGTCTCAATGTTGTATCATTGTATAACCATCTCGTTCTCTCTCTCTCTCTCTCTCTCTCTCGCTATCCATGGTTGCACTATCGCTTTTGAAGACAACTGAACTGATAGCGAAACTGGGCTATTAGATGGGAAGGACAGCGCAATGGTACCTTTTTCTCAGTGTCCTCATAAGACCGAGACAGCTACGGATCCTGATCACTGAAATTCTCATACTATTCAATATGGACTAAATAAAATGCAAGTGTGTATTTAGGCCTATTTTCAGATCAAAAGTCATATCTTTACCACCCGTGGAGATCTCGATTATTCAAGCAAAACATTTTTCTACACTTTAGCCATGGAGCAGCCGTATGTTATCGCTGTCAATCAGGACCTGCCAGAGTTTCTCATGTATAAACTTTCAATAACACATGAAACGTCACACGATGAAACCAAGAGCTCGTCAAACTGAGACGACCGGAGAAATCACGTGCTTTTCGGCAGGGAGTGAATTTTTAATGCAAATTATTTTTAGCCAACAATCCTTCATTTTACGTTGTTTAACACCATGCTGTTCCTTGGCCTCTATTCTACCATGGACAGGATATGCTACACATAAAAGTGATATGTTATCAGTACAACCTTGTACCAGCCCCTGTGTCTCTGGCCCATGAGAGAACCAATTAATCCTTTGGATTGTTTAGTTAGGATTATTTGTACTGAACATGTGTTATCTTTTTAGGCAGGAATACCCCCTCCCTTTCCCCTTTCCCGTGTCTTTCTCATACTTCTGTCAGTACTCCCTCCTTTCCTCTCCCGCCCATATCACAAAACACCTCTTCTTTTCTTTTTCCAGCTATAAAAATATGTCTTCCCTTCACCCAGCCACACCTGTGTAACCCCCTCCCATCCCTGGACACCTATCTCTGGTAATCTATGACGATGGTCGTAGTTACTTTTTAATAAAACAGAGGGTGGCTAAAATACGAATGTAGTATGTAACCCCCCTTCCCCTTTTTTTCCTTTCCTTTGTCTTTATTCACCAATCGTTATGAGACAGAACTTTCTCAGACTTTACAACCCTCTGGTTTTTACTCTTCACTCCGCCCTCTTTCTCCTCCTGTGCCCGTATTCATAAACGTTGCGTTAACTAACGAAAATGCGTTAACTCCGGTTAACGCAAAAAAAATCGAAATTTGGTATTCAAAAAAGTTAGGTTAAGCTAACGCATTTGCGTTAACCGAGCTTAACGTAAGGAAATTTGCGTAAACTTAACGCCACCCAAGAGGGTGGCGGTAACCTTTAAGTATTTGCGTTAACAGCCTCTTGGTGACTATTCTCAGATTAGAAAGCAGCACCTCAGCGACAATTGCGAGTGTTTAGGGATCGTATAAACTCAGTAGGCTGATGTAATGACAAAAAACTATCGGAAAAGTCTGTTTTTGTAGATTGAAAATGGAAAATGGGATCGGCTCAACGCTCATTAGTTCTCTATTGTGTGTATCACTGGTCGAAGTGGTGCTCTCCCCCTTCGATATTTCAAGGTAGCAACACTTGACCATGTTTTCTATCATATAAATCTGGATCTAGCCGTACTGCTACATGTGAAAAATGTGTTGAAATGTGAACATGTTCATTAAAAAAATTAATAAATTAAAAACGAAGTACGGTACATGTAGATCCAGACCTAGTAGATCACAAGGAGACGGATGACAACAATGAATTAGATCTAGATCTAGAATCTATATATTTTTAAATATTTAATACCAATCATAATATTTTTTTAAAGATTGAAAAGAAATCTACCACAGTTGAGATCGCTGTGCTTTAAAAACTATCCCTTTCGTTTTACTTGTGCTCAGTCTTAGCCCCCCCCCCCCCTTTTTTTTTCATCCATCTTGTCTAGTTTTCTTCTCATTGTAATAGGGCTCTTTTTATGTTTCTGTCTGTCACCCACAGGGCTGAGTCGTCAGCGAATTGCGAAAGGCTGAGTGACTCTGTCTATCTATTTCTTGCTCCAAATCGTTGATCAAAATTATAACCATCGTGAGTGAAAGGACTGCTTCATGTGGTGATCCGTTTTCCTGTGTATACAGCTCGGGTGGTTCATTATTAATCCTGTAATTTACGGTCATTTAGGTAGTTTACTGTCAGTCCCTTTATTCCCATCTTCTTTGTTTTAGAGATTATTGCCTCACTCCAGCTGATGTCATACGTTTTGTTGAGGCCTAAGAAAACGGCAAGCGTTGTTTCCTTATTTCTGAATCCTTTTTTTTCCTTGCTAATGTCATACCCTTTGGAGAGATCTAGGAACACGCCAAGCGTTGTTTCCTTATTTATGAATCCTTATTTGGCTTCGTGTTCCAATTATACCAGCTGGTCTGTTATGCTACGGTTTGGTTAAAGTCAGACTGGTATTTGTTGTGTTGATTTTCTTTGTCTAAATGGTATTGTAATCTGCAGTTAACGAGATGAGTGAGGCAGAGTGAGAATTTGTCACTACAATTTGTAAACGATATTTCCATCACTCTTGACGTCATTCTTTTTCCACAACTACTAGAGATTGTATGTGACTAATATCATTTCTTGGATCCAGCTTCGAATTTCCTGATAATGAAAGTTAAAGAGACAGACACGATAGTGTGTACACAGTGAATGATTTCTGTTATTTGCCGGAAACTTTTACATTATTTCACCATAACAAACGTGCGTCTATTTATAGAACTTCTGATGTCAAACAGAAATTTTCCTTAGCAAGTGGTGTCCCTCACTGCAACGCACGTTCGGTAACTTTCATCTCATATGAAACTTGAAAAGGTGTTCATTTGATTCTATCATTCATAAGCCATTTCTTTCTCACTCTGTGTAACTTGAACATATCATCGGTTATCCATCAGTAAGTTTACACCATCTAAGTATAATCAGCTTTTTCTTTATTATTCTACAGCTGACGCCACAGATGGAACACTGATATCGATAAGGCCGAAGTCAACTGACCACAGGAAGAAAGGAGAATAAAGGCAATGAAGTATCTGGAAAGTCTTATTGATGAACTCGGTGGATTCGGACGTTTCCAGTCCGCCATGTTTCTGGGAGTATACTCGGTTTACTTCATGACAGCCTGGAGTATGGTACAACTGATCTATGCAGGGATGGTCCCTCCCTGGAGATGTGTGACGTCACAGGAACCGCATCAGGAAGAGGAAAATGTACAACTCAATGACAGATTCATTTATAACAGCCAAAGTGAAGATTTCAGCTTAAACTTCAATATGACACAGGTGGATATATCAGGAAATAATGAAACTTTGAACGTGTGCTCGGTAAACGGGACGAGTTGTGCCATGTTTGTCTTTTTGACATCTTCTCGTACCATCATTAACGAGTGGAATCTGGTATGTGACTTGAAGTGGGTCAAACAAATGGTC
>JBCAUA010087981.1:0-10582 GCA_038406235.1 Peronia verruculata | reverse complement strand
ACAACAACAACAACAACAACAACAACAACAACAACAACAGCAGCAGCAGCAGCAACAACAACAACAACAACAACAACAACAACAACAGCAACAACAACATAATAATAATAATAAGAAGAAGAAGAAGAAGAAGAAGGAAAACAAAGCTAATACATGACACCATCATTAGCAATAATAACAAAAACAACACAAAGAACCGGAATTGTGACATTTGAACTGCTTTTCACAGCCTAACGAGTAGGAAAATAATTAAAATCAACTGAATGCATTTCCCCTTTCAGCTCCTATAAGAGAGAGAGAGAGAAGCAAAAAAATCTCATTAGGTTAGTTCGGAAAGGGAAGACAGCAAGTGTACTTGGCAATGTAACACATGTCATGGATGACACTTTGGATGCTAGAAAACTCCACTCCAGAAATTACGATGTTAATTTATGATGATAAATTACTTTTGTATGCATTAATTTCCATAGAAAGTTGAAGTCTGAAAAAGATTTCTGTCGCCGGCTGATATTTCCTCAATTGTTACTATTTTTTTTTTTCCTTTGTTAATATCGATTCCCGTAATTTTAATATGTTAAGTATGAGAATGTTAGATAAGAGAAGACAAATAGACAGTCTTTCTTTATAACTCTTGAGCTCAATTCTCTGTTGCCCTATCTCCATTTTTCATATTTTGAGAAAATTGATGAGTTGTATTTACTAAATGTTGTTGTACATAGGAGACAGGACAAAATTATTTTCAAAATATACCTGTTTGGGCAAGTGATCGGTGAAATGACTACAGTATATGGTAAATTTACTATCCCTTTTTTTTTTACATGACATATATATCTCTAAATCGTCCAAAATGGAGATAGGACAACAAAGAACAGAGCTCGCGCACTGTCATAGTGATTTTTCCCTTTCGAAAAAAAAAAAACAAAACAAAAAACCCTATGAGATTCGGAACCATCTAGTCGAGTCTGCTTTCATATCTGGGACATTAAAACTGCTCATAATAAAATGTGAGACTGCATCTGAATCACTGGTGGGTTAACTGGATCAGCTCAATAAAGTGGCATGTACTGTAAAGCTCTAAAAAGTCATCGGAACAGTGAGACATTTTGATTGCCGATTCCGACAGAGATCTGATTTCTAAAGAAAGCTAAGATCAGTATTTATCACTGTTCATCTCATGATTTCTGGCCACGCAGCGCTGGTACAACCGTTGTTTTTCTTAAGCCTTTCAGTCCTAAGAAAGTGGGATTATCTCGGCTTTTTTAGAGGGTGTCAATTTTTGCTGAGACATTGTCTGGGTAGAAATTTGGAATTTGGAAATTTTTCCAGCACATCGGCACTCAGGCCTACTCTTACATCGATTTTCAACTGCCAAGGGTTCTTTAACGTGCGTAACTTACACAGGGGACCTCCGAAATAATTATATTCGTCCTTATCCGAGAAGGCTAGACGTCGGGCTCCCCTACTCACAGGAAGCCAGGGGACCGTTGAGTCACACAAATTACAAAAAATGCGGGTTTTCGATCTTCGTGTCCTGTCATCCACCGATGCAGAACCCGCGTTTCGATCCCGGCCTTTTTTCTCCATGAGCAGACGCCATACCGACTGAGCCACTGCGTCCCCCAGCTGGTACAAACATGGAGCTGGTGTTGGATTTCTATTGTCAAATAGAGTGGTTTTATACTTAACAATGGATTGTAACTCTCTATTTTGCTCTATTTGTTTTACATTCAACTTGAGAGGAACGTGAGTTTCTAGTTTTACCTTGTCTTACCATACATAGGAGAATTATTTGAGTTTATTTGAGCAAAGATTGCGGCATAATTGGTAAGAGATCACTTAAAACTTTACAGGTCTCAGCTTAGAATAATGGCCCACCAATCTTTGGTTTTTAATTCATCTTTTTTACAATTTCAGATATATTTCCAATGTTTTACCTTAAGCCATTTGTGTCTAAGTTGAAAATTATATCTTACCTAGATCATACAGATGATCAACGTTACTTTGGTACCATCATCTTTACCATTTTCCTAGTCTTTTACTTATTCGATTTGTTTGTTTATTTCTTTGTTATTAGATCTAGATTGTAAAGAGACAATATATTTTTTAACAAGTATTTTCATTTTTTTCGATAACAGTTAAATTTCACATAATTTTTGCTCCAACAGAACTAAATTTGTACCCAATTTAACTATTTTCTTCTAGCCCAGAACCTCTTATAAATTATTAAACATGGCCAGTATGCCAGAATGGAGCAGGAAATTTATCCTTATAGGTTTCTTAATATCAATTTGTATTATATTTTTCCGACTATCTTTATTTGACAAATCCCAGAATGTTTGTTCAGGCATTGCCGTTCATGGTTATTCTTATGTCTCAACAAGGATGTTTCAAATTTCACCAGATTGTTTGAAATCTCATTAGCAGTTCTAAACGGTAAGGGTTGAAATTTAATGACACATCAGCACGATTACTACTATATTGTTCTTAACACGGTGAACATGTTTCCACGTCAAAAAACTGGTTAATATATATATATAATACGATGCTGTACAGACGATGCATTTAGAAGTTATGAATGATATAACAAAAAGTGAATATAAATTTAGATAATCGCTTATTGTAGAGCAAGCTAAAAAGACCGATATCGAAGCAGAAAATGGCAGTGTATAGAAAATGTCTTCTTTGCTAACTTTCTCTTTGAAGGCTCAGTCCTCCCTTTTTTTTTTTCTGTTTCTACCTCCTGGATTTCAAGACGACATACAACTTTCTCTTATGAAACTGTTGCTGTGCCGGTGAATAGGAAAGAGATCGATAAGTTGACACGAACTATGCGAAATGTGGTGATTAAAATCAAAACACTAACATGTCAACATCTTAATTTATGCTTATTTATTAATTAATTTATTTTATTTAGTTATTTGTTTACTCATTAGTTCATGCATTTACTTATTTATTGTTTATGTGTGTATTCAATTTTTATTCATGTATAGAACTATTTAGTCATGTATTTTGTTTTATCCACCAACTGATGTGTTTGTGTCTGGTATTCATAATTTGCTATATCTCTAGTTTACTATTTTTGTGCCAATTTGTTCACATATCTCATTCAATTATGGAAAATTGTTTTGATTCGAGGTTTATCAGTGCAGATACAGTAATATCTTAATAATAGGTTAACACTAGTTTACGCATTCAGTTAGTTCTACTCGGGAGTGTTTTGTCTGTTAGATTTGGTACTGTTTGTTTGACATGCTTAGTAACTCACTCGTGTACTGACTGGCTCAA
Source organism: Peronia verruculata (assembly GCA_038406235.1). Lineage (NCBI taxonomy): Eukaryota > Metazoa > Mollusca > Gastropoda > Systellommatophora > Onchidiidae > Peronia > Peronia verruculata. Next base: position 7,297 of record JBCAUA010087981.1, on the reverse strand, counting down.
TGGTTCACTGAGTGCATGTACTGACTGACTCACTCTATCGGTCACTGAGTCTTGTACTTATTATCATACAGAGTCACAGACCGATTGAATAACTGACTAATTGACTGACTGTCTGAGTGACTGATTCACTCACTCGCCAGCCCACTCACTCACTCACTCACTCACTCACTCACTCACTCACTCACTCACTCACTCACTCACTCACTCACTCACTCACCCACTCACTCACTCACCCACTCACTCACTCACTCATTCACTCACTCACGTATTCACTCACTCACGTATTCACTCACTGACTTATTCACTCACTATTTACTCACTCACCCACTCACTCACTCACCCACTCACTCACTCACTCACTCACTCACTCACTCACTCACTCATTCACTCACTCCCTCATTCCTTGACTTCCGTAGATGTCGTTGGAGCACCTGTGATGACGTGTTCACCACTTTCCTCGATCATTTTCTTCCTTTCGCCACTCTCAGCAATTCAGTCAAACTCAGTCATGTCCATTCCTGGAAGTTATCTTCCCATCTCTCTCTCTGTCTTCCCCGTCTCCGGCCCTCTTTAACCGTACCTGCAAGATTGTTTTTGCAAAGCCTCTTTTACGAGAAACCTGCTCGTACCATTTTAGCTTTTTCTTCTTTGCAATGCGCATTAATACAGTGTAAACTTTTTTAGATGTCATAAAGTGTACGATGATTGTAAAAAACGTCCATTTAATGGGGGCCATGGCAATTATCTACTGACATATCCATATAGTTACAACCAGGCGCATGGTGACTAGCGGTTAGGCCGTCGACTCGGGATCTGAAGTTCCGGGTTCGAAACCTCACGTCCCGACATTTTGTCCTTGGGAAAGACAATTTACACACATTTCCTGACTCCACCCAGGTTTGTATGGGTACCCGACTATAGACAGTGATTGATAGTGTTAGATTGATAAGGATTTGAGCGCCTAACAGGCAGTCGCCTTGTATGCTTCCCAGGAATCTGAGAACGTTTATGAGTATCTTCTTTGGGTCTGTAGGGGTAATAATAGATTGCAAAGCGCTTGGAGCCTGTAATTAAGGGGATAAGCGCTGTATCAATACTCTCTATTATTATTATTATTATATTTCAAGCGCTTTAGAACACACCCTGGACTAAGGCATTACATCAGTCAGGAAGCGAAATGCTATTTGTATTATAACGTACGGATTTACACATATACAACAACGTTATAGCTACTACCATTCAGATCCTTAAGAACCTACGTACTGTTTTTTCTATTAATTATTTAGACACACTTACACAAGTGTAGACATAAGGTGCATGTATTATAATACTGTCGTTGATATAAAGGGTAGGGAAAAGAAAAATAATAAAGACAGTTCACCAAACACACGCAGATCGTCATTTAAGTCTATTTTTATAAAGGGTGAGAGGTCAAGCTTTATGATATAAGTATTTGGCCTATACATTTCCAAATAGACCGAAACAGCAGCGAGAGCAACAAAGGACTCTGCTCGCGAAACATACTCAGATACAGACAAACAAGTGCAGATTTCAAACGCGTTAAAGCGCAGACAGATCTCAGTTGACACAGATGTACGGAAGTGTAAGAAGATTATGATGTTTATTATGCATACATATTCACACACAAACCAACGACATGTATCCGCTGTTTTTATTTTACCATTTTCCTACCCTTAATATCAACGACAATAAGAACACACACAGAGACACAGAAACACACGCACAAATAGTCTGGTAGATCAAGGATTGTGCGACAGAGTTTGTAAATGGACAAACAGACTAACAACAGAGTTTGTAAATGGACAAACAGACTAAAAACAGGGTTTGTAAATGGACAGACTAACAACAGAGTTTGTAAATGGACAAACAGACTAACAACAGAGTTTGTAAACTGACAAACAGACCAACAGGCATCTCAAAAAAAGATCCTTATCTGGTCAATGACATGTAGGATGGTCGTCAAGGGAAACAGGGACGCTAATACTCAGAACTCCCTTGCGTTGCTCGGATTTTATCGAACAGCGGGTATTTCCCCTGGGCAGATGCTTGAAGTGGCGAAGTCCCCAGAATTGTGGGTGGCGAAGGGATAGATAAATTGTTGAGCTAGTGTGTGTGTATGTGTGTGTGTGTGCGTGTGTGTGTGTGTGCATGTGTGCGTGTGTGTGTGTGTGCGTGTGTGTGTGTGTGCGTGTGTGCGTGTGTGCGTGTGTTTGTGAGTGTGTATGTGTGTGTGTGCAGAAAGAAAAGGAAAATGAGGGTTGAGTGGAGGGAGACATTGAAGGATAGACGAGATCAGACCAACTCACTAGGATATAAAAGACTGTTTTCATGACATGTAAAATTCCTCCCGCCCTTCCCTCCCCCCCCCCCCTCCCCCCTTTCCATCTTACAAAGTAAATTTTTCTGCATATTAGACACGTAAGCATAGTCAATGCTGCATTCTCTATAATAATTGCAATTTATTTTTTTCCTGGGTGTAAAGAGTTGAGACCCCTCAAAATCAAATTTACGATTTCCTGGAAAACATTCAGTGTCATGGAAAAAGTGTTTGGTAAGAGTGCTCTTCTCATAAACTGATATTTTGCAGTTGTAAATAAACAATACAAAAACCGTAAACAAACAAACAAAAAAAAACAAACACAATTTTGAATGCACTTTTCTCGCAATTTGGGATTTCCAAGGATATTTCCCGAGCCATCAATAACTGCTGCACGAATACAGACCCAAAGGACAAACCTAGTTAATAGGAAGAATGTTTTGTGTCTCTTTTTGTACGTTCATGGCAATCTAAGTCTTATTTGGGGAACATTTACGGGGTGGGGCGGGGGGAGGAGGAAATTTCTGATTTTGTAATTGCCAATTTTGAGGTGTGTGAAGAACAAAAAAACACAAAAAAAACACATACAAAAAAAAAAAATGAAAGAAAAATAGACTCATCACTTTCAGATAATTCTTTTCAAAACAACAAAAACAGCAACATCAACAGCATGAACCAAAACAAAACGAAACAAAAAAAAGAAGAAAAAAAAAGAAAGGTTTGGCCGAATAATGTTCAAACTTGTTTATAGTAAAGTCACGCGATGGGAGAAAGAACGATTCAAGATGCCGGTCGTTGCCATGGTATCAAAGATGATTTGCATTTGTTTTTGTTCTCTGTTTATTTTCCAAATTGAGCCTGCCAAATTGGCCAGCGGCAAGTAAAACTGTCTGTCCCGAGCAGTTTCAGAATCATCACCACACCACCTCCTCCTCCCACCCCCCCCCATGCCCCACCCAAGAATACTTTATACGCCATGCTTTTGCGGACCTGCAAGATACTCTGTCTTCAAGGCTGGGGGCGTGTCACGCTGACATTATCGAGTCGTTGATCTGAATTAGGCCACCTTATCGTACAGTCCAGGTTTAGCTAGGGCGGCATCTGGGACTTTAGCCGGAGTACAGACTTGACGTGATGGGTGAGCTGAATAGGTGGGGGGGGGGGGGGATGTTGGTGTTTCTTAATCCATGACAGTGTTAGAAAAATACTCTTCATTGAAAGTGACTTACAAAAATACATGCCGTATTGTACGACCCGTGTTCACATAGAAAACATTTACATGCATATTTACAAGCTCGTACACAATCATGATCGCACAGACCAGACTGCATGCACAAATGCGTACTTCATGTGGTGTGTTAGCTCAGTGATTTGTGCTGCGGCCTTTGGAAGCAGAGGTCGGTGGTTCCAATCGCGACGGTTGCATGTTGTATCCTTAGGAAAGATACTTGACACAGAATTTTCCTCAGCTCACCCATCTGTAAAATGGGTACTGGTGTATATCGGTTGAAGTACAGTGGCGCTGCACTGCGGCGACGCGGCGACGCGACATGGTCAAGCCAGTTTTCCCTCTTGGGCGGTCAAGGGATGGTACTTTTACTTTACTTTGAATGTCCATCGTCTGTCCGTTAACACCTATATATGGAAACTTAAAGGCATCTCATACCATACTGTATAACCACTCCGCAAACATAGCTTTGCCTTGTCTTGGATACCTTCAGAAATATCAGCTGGTTGTCTGCCTCAACTAAATGATTATGTAAACATGGAATGGTGCACTCACTGAACATGTTTCAAATGGGCGAGATCGTGAGTCTTTTGGGATTACAAAGTCTATGAAGGTATCTGAGTCAAAATGAGCAAAAACATAACTATGTGAGACAACATATTTTTTGTTTTGTTTTTCTCCGGTGACTTTGTGACTTTCTTTGCTCTTTGAACTTTGGAGGATGTATTCGATTATAGAAAGAGTAACAATACCTCAGTCCTCAGAATAATGGTCCGTTGTTGAGATAATCAATGTACCTGCCTATGGCTGTGAGCGACAGATAAATGTTTTACACAGAGAAACACACCAATATTATCCATGCACAACGATCTCCAACCAATCTGCTCACTACCCATAAACACACTCCTCAATATGTGGGCATGTTCTGACGTACACACACATTACCAATAAAACCAAAATTCTTTACCAGTGTTAGCCTACAGTAACACACATCACTATTGCCTAGTTAGAAGCACACAGCCTGCATTGTGTTCATCACAATGTACATTGTATACCCATCTTCCCCTTGCTACCCCTCGCCCCCCCCCCGCCCCCCGGCCCTTTTCGTACATACAACCATACTAATTTACACACTAATGTACTAATATAATACTCTCACTCTGCAGTGGCATAATGCAATAGACCAATCTCTTCATTGCCGCCGGCTGAAGAGCGTCTGGATCTGACCACTCGGCCAGCTAGCTTGTCAGCTTGATTTTTTTTTTATACCCCCTGCTCTATTTCGCGTCTTGCGAACTCGCAACATGGCTACATGCGGCTGCAGTGCGAGAGTTAGACACAGACACAGATGTACTGTGGCTACGACCTTACCTGGTTGAACAGCTGCAATGCCCCAAAATACAAAACAACTCAAAATCAACAGACAATGCAGAGTGTTCCAAACATGTACTCATTATTTCTTAAAAGACTCCACTTTACTTAACCCTCAGCTATCCCTTGATATATGGATGTCGTAAGCCAAAAAGGGGGAGGGGGGCATGGAAAAGATGAGAACCCTACATCCCCCAATCCCTCTGTATTCTCTGCTAACTTTTCTTTGGAAATTAGTGAATCTCCTTCCAATCCATTCTTGGATGTTCGTCTTACGATCTCTTCGTTGTCTGCCGCCGCTTCTGACTCTGTCATGTGAGATTTCCTATCTGGTTTTCCCAACCTGTGACGACCGGCACACAAGGGGCTGACCATACCAATTCATGAGGGTAAAAAGAGTCATGTGTGATTCAACAGCTTCCGGGATTCCCTTATGGACTACTTTATTCTGTCAACTGGTTTCACAGTTCATACCAACCATTCTCATCTATCACCTCATTGCTGCAAGTTTTCGTGTTTGTAAACCAGCTTTAGATCTCCAACTTTCACAGGGATACAGGAATACTGACGTTGCAAAAGCCAGCACAGGAGTTGAGTCTTTGAATATTGACTGATCTGTTTGTCTTTTCATTTTTTTAACGCTTATTTACTATTTTATTATGATAATTATTATGTTCTAATACAGTTGCTGTTTGTTCATTCCTGGTTGTAATCTTTGGTTCTGAAACTTCATATGATATTAGTGGAACAAGCAAGTTAAAAGATAGTAGTGCACTATTTATTGATTTGAAAACTATATTAATCAGAAGCGACACACGGAATGACAGAATCCTGCAATCAGATATCATACTCATGTTTTTATTACCCTCGATAAATACACAATGAACGATAATATCACTCACACGCACACATACACACGGAGAGCCACATTCTTCCTGCTGTTGCTATAAAATAGTGCACCTCCTATCTGAAATTAAATCTCCCGACAACACAACGACATACAAATCCTTTCGGCGCAGAACGCGACAAAAACCGTTTTTTTTTAAATTTTTGAATTATACTTTTCAATATTGGGAATGGTGATAGTGCTATATGGTAAGGACATTCCTTTTCACCAAACGCGATTTATCCTTCCCGAAGATCTTCAGAAATTGCTAGTTCTTAAAGATGAATTACTAACTACTAGACAAGAAACTGGCGTCTTTCTCTAAACAGTGATCTTGGATATGTCTCATTTTGCCCCGAAATCTTTCAAATTAAGATCAAATGACACACAGACACATCTTGATCACTGACTGTTGGCGACATAATGATATAAATTGTTTCTCTGTCTTGTCCGGTCGTAATTGATTAAAAGCAACGATATCTTTGTTTCAGTGTAACTACACGGTCTTTTCAACAATACCTTTTTAATACTTTTCAGTGTCAAGGACGAGGGCCAATGTGTTCAAAGATCTATTCTTTATACTTTACATAGGAATTGTTTTCCCACCAACATAAGCTATAGCAGGAAGGTATTCTGCCTCTATTTCTTTCTGGCCAACTTCCAATTTCTTAGACAAGAATAAATATCGAAAGCCTTGTGTTTCTTTTTTTTTTTTTTAACCTCACGTCTATTTTCAGACTCTGAGGGTTAAGACGCAAACTATAATTTCTTTAAGCCGAAAAACAAAACAAAATAAAACAAACAAACAAACAAACAAACAAAAATCATAGTTACCAAATTATGACTGTATTCCCCCATAACATACATTCAATTTATCTCTGTCTTTCTTCCATTCACACGCTCATTCACTCACTCTCTCACACATCCGCTCATTCATTGATTCACTCGCTGAACCACTTACTCAGTCACTCACTCATTGACCCACTTATACATTCACTCACTCAATCACTTACTCACTCAGCCCCTCTGTCTCTCCCTCTCTCTGACACACACAGACTTCCTCCAGTTCTCTTTGACAAGGATGGAGATCATATCGCTGTCGCACTCCAAGGGAAATTACTCTACAGCTAAAGGAGAAACTATGTCAAGGCCAAGATTTGCATAATGTGGAAGTAATTGGCATCAGTTATAAATCAGATATACAATGCTAACGGCACCATTGCGTCCCGCGACTGACAGAATTCAGAACTAACTATGCAAATGAAACAACTCATCTGACAGACATTATAGGTTCTGGCTCTGTGCTATGACCGTTCATATATATATATATATATACTAGCTGGGTACCCCAAGGCCTCCGTTGAGAATTCTTGAACTATCTCGATCACATAACACATTAGTGTTATGTTATTTTTTTGACCACGGTTGTGGACAGCTGAGATAACCACCACTACAGGAGGTTGAAAAGCTTATA
>JBCAUA010087970.1:0-10583 GCA_038406235.1 Peronia verruculata | reverse complement strand
TGTGGCTTTGTTTACTTGCTCTGCGCATGGCAGACAAATCTGGACGAATGATGAGCTCTCAGACCTGTCACATTATAAAACAAAACCACATGTGAGCGATGTTCCCTAGGTCATTTGATTTTGCTTAAAATACCTAATTGGATGTAGAAACTGATAGTGAGCTGTTCGATTTCAGAGCCGGTAATGGTACTAGAGATGGCATTTTCTGGACGAACAATATCAAACAAACATTCACATTCTGCAAGAAATGTATACGTTTCCGCTGACTATTCAAACGCCTTTGATATGGTTCATCACATCCACATGATAGAATGTCTTGACAAAGTCGGTATTGGCGGAAGTAATAAAGAACAACAGCCAGTCTGTATTGGAAAACAAACAGCAATATAAGTTGGAAAAGACCTCTCGTCACATAGAGAGATACACAGGGCTATTAGACAGGGATGCGTTTTATCACAACAGTTTTTTCAATATTTACATGGAGTTTATATTCACAAAAAGCAATGGCCTTGAAGGTATCAACATTGGAGGAAACAACATAATTTAAGATGGGACGAGGCTATAGCTACCAGGTGGTGAAAACAGACCCAATGGTCTATGTCTACTAGTTGGTGAAAACAGACCCAATTTTCTATTGCTACCAGGTGGTGAAAATAGGCCCAATGGTCTAATGCTACCAGATGGTGAAAATAGAACCAATGGTCTATTGCTACCAGATGGTGAAACAGACCCAATGGTCTATTGCTACTAGGTGGTATTAATTTTGTAACTGAAATGTTCCAAGTTACATGAATAAACTCTATATCTCACCTTTATTCTGGCCCTAACTCTAAATCTTACTCTAATCCTAACCCTAAAATTAAACCGAACACTAAATCTAACCTTGACCCGAAATCTAACCCTGATGCCACTTAGCCTGTTGTAGAAATTCTATTCTCTCGAGTCCTAAAATCTAGATATACAAACTACATGCTCTAATTCAATGTTCTGGCTCAAATCAAGCGAAGCATTTTGACTGGTTAAAAAGGAAAACCTGGTCCCAACAGATCAGTGAGTCTATTTGTGACCACCTGGTCGCAATGATAACGACACAGTCCTGTTGGCAGCTTCAAAAGAAGAATTTCACGAAATAAATAGAGAATACGACACTTCAGTGAAGCAGGGGCAAAAACGAATACTATGAAGATAAAACCCATGGTTTTCTCCAAGACAGAACCACCTCCAGAAGCCAAACTCCATATTGAAGGAGAAAGAAAAGAACAAGTCATGAATTTACATATCTGTGGGCCACAATCATCAGACGGCCGCAGCGATCATAAACTTAAGTAAGAATAGAAACTGAAAAGGCAAAAATTCAGTGAGATGGACTTCCAGACAGCTGTCCTTAGACATTAGGAAGAGGCTCCTAGACTACTATGTAATATCAGGATTCATGTATGGAGCGGACATACAGACGTTCATCAAAGTTCTAGAAAATAAAAGTAATACTTATGAAATAAAGTGATAAGGAGGTTAGGTAGAATCAGTTGAATAATAATAATAAAACAACAACAACGAAAAAAAAAAAAAAACTCCTAAGACCGACTTTGACAACACCATCATTCTGAGCAAAATAAAATCTTTAAAAAAAAAAAAAAATCTGGCTATGTCAAGAGACACATCACCCTCCAATAGAAATCTTAAAAGAGAAGATGGAAAGTACTAGTGCCAAAAGGCAAACAAAGAACGTTGTGAACAGACATTATCAAGCAGCGGTCGCACCAAACCCTGAAGAGATGCTCATACAAGTAGCCAGTGATCGAGTTACCTGGAGCGCCATTTCACGCCAAGCGCTAGGACAGGGAGGGGCAGCATACAGACTGAGTTGATTCAATGAGCCACTTTGAGCGTCCGCCAAATTAATTCCCTTTCCCCAGTACAAGAGGTCTAACATAAGCATAATAAAGAATGATTTTTTTTTTTAAGGTTATGTGAAACAAAGAACAAATTCGCCAGATCATAACAATGTTTCTTACGTGATATTTTTTTTTTTCATCCTGTGTTTGAAATAAGAGAAATGTGATTTTTTCCCCCTTTTTTGCATTGCTTGTCCTACTCCTCTCGTACTTGGTAAAAGGAAACTAACGTAGCTGGATAAAAAAATGGCTCATTCATGTCCACATCGCCAGATAAAGATAATTTCTCAGTTACTGAATATGTCTAAAATGGAGAATGTATATGTTAGGCCCGATCTGTCGATCGATGAAACGCAACAATCCATCGATTGTTGCGCATTCCATTGATAGATGGATCGCGCAGCACGTTCTATGGATCCATATAGCCTAGTCAATCACAATTAGAAATCCAGATAATCTACGTGCCGTACACTTAGATTCCTCACACTTCAAACTCTTTCTGTGAATCTCACTCGGCCGTTTTAGTTGGTCAAGGAAGACATGTTTGTTTAATGATTTGAAGGTAAAGGAACTTTTACTTCATTGCATAATTTAAGTTTTGTTGTTTGTTCTCTGTTACATTCTGTTTTTAATCATCACTTATGCTAATACTGGGTTAACTTAAATACCATTTAGGGCAAAGTTAAAAGTGTATGCTTGCATGCAAAATGTGTCATTTGTAATCATAACCCTCTGACCTTGGCCGACCTTTAACCTCAAATAATTAATTAATGTGCAAATTTATTGATGACAACATTTGATTTTTAGTTAAAGATGATCACTAGGAAGACATTAAAATCATACCTAGCTTTTCCCAAGGGGGTGCGTAACGAAATTAATTTTGAGACTAGCTAGGATTTTGGTCCCATGGCCTATATCTAGGTTAAATCTGTGCCGTCTTGTTGGTAAATTGTTGCTGTGTGGACTGAGATCTAGATCTAGATTATACTTATTTACCGTCTGGTCGTGGCCTTCGTGAACTAATGGCCTGACAAACGCAGCGTGTGACGTCACTGCGAGAGGCACTCGACTTTCGCTCCACAGCTCGCTCACAATGGAGCGGCAGCTCTATACTATACGGTATATTATTATTTCGTCAGATTGTAAAACTTGGTACAGTGTTTGACAACTTATTCTTCCATTAACCTGGTTTTAAACAATTTGAATACTTTGGTCTAAATAAGAAGAAATATAATGTCAGTAAACAAATCATATATCAGTAAACAAATCAAAGTGGTTTCAACATTGGAGGAACAAGAAAGAGACACAGGTTGGAAAAATCACTAGATAACATTTTCAAGGAAACGAATCAAGAAGAGCAACAACAAAACAATAATGAACAATTACAAGTGGAGATATGCCCTGTGCAAAGAAAATGAAACGGGATTGGGAGGGGGGCAGGGAGGAGGAACAGACGAGAGAAAAGAAGACAGTGAGAGAGAGAGAGAGACGTGTGGGAGGGAAAGGGGAGAACAGTGAAAGAACAAGAGATGTAGAAAAAGAAGGGGAAGGAGTATAAAGGCCAGAGCGAGGACAAGAATTAGAGATCCTATGATTAGATTCTTTTGGTGAATGCCCTCACTTTCCTCTGGTTATTTGCCTGATCACTGAAGGCCTCCGAGTAGTTGTTCAGGAATATGTTTGCTGCTGGTCTGCAATATTTCAAAGTGATATCTTCCATGTCTGTATCGCACACCTCACACTGGTAACTCGAGACATGGTCTATTAATCTCGTGGTAAGAGCTAGAAGGACTTTTCTTTGATTCTTGCAAGAAAGAAATTTCTTTTCGGTCTCACTCTCACCAATAAGCAACTGAAATATACTGAACATTTTTGTGATGACATCGAAGACAATGTCTGAGGGCCAGACCAAATCTCCCCTGTCCATGGCAGACAAGTATGTAAAACTGTCCTCGGTTCCTTCCACGTGGAGCCTTTGGTGGGTTCCAAGCCTGTCTTTGCAGTCATCGCAGCTGATTTTGGGCAACGCTTTTGATACCGCTTAGCCAGTAACACAGACAAGAGCTTTCAACTGTTCACTGCTGGGTCTCACAATTTCGCTCTCTGATATTAAATGGAGGAACATTCTATATTCCTCATCACTATGTGCAGTAACTTTAGACTTTCGCTCCTCGAGCGGTTCTGTTAAATCCTTGATGCTTAATGCCCCTCTGGATGCTGAAACCAATTTGAGTACGCTCAGTAATTTTAACTTCTTCTCTCCCTCTAAGAGTTGTTGAACTGACACATGAAAATTGCTCCCACTCATCTGCCTGTACTGACCAAATCTAAACTCCAGGTTATCAGTTTGAAATTTTCTGTGTCTCAGCGCAAACATTGTCTCTTTTGAAAGTATGTCCTCTCTGAGTGACAATTTGATGTCTTGCCATCGCTGTAGCCATTGGTTCACAGATGAGAGGAACAACACATTTTGGTCTGTCACTGACGAAATTACATTACAATGTTCATTTCTCAGCCGCTTATGTTTCAAGGGATGTTTAACGTTGATAATGTTCCATATTTTCATAAATATACTCAGCAGCTCCTTGGTCCCCTTTGTGTCCATCTCCATCTTTTCTCCGCAATGCTCCAATGTCACTACATTTCGGTCGTCAAAAATTTTCAACATCAATTTTATATTTTGTCTTTCTGTCGACGTTGGATAGAGGGCTTTCTGTGTTAAAGCAGGAGCTAACTTTACGACAGATGATTGTTCCTCGGTATGAAGTTTCCTCAAGTGAGCAAAAGAAGCTTTCAAAGTGGTATTTATCGTGGCGTCATCATTTAAGTAGCATTATTTATACAGCGTCGTATTTGATCTTATTGGTTTTCAGAAATTTGAGGTATTGTTTTCATGCATTTTTAAAAGGTCGAATCTTCCTTGAATGAAATCGTATTACAGCAGTTTCTCCTCTTAGATATATTTTTTTTTTTTTCATTTTGATCAGTGATTTTTTAATTCCCAGCCATTTATAGTTTTCATTGTGACGGGAAGGTAAATTAATTTTTCAAATGTTTCAAAGACTTAATAACCAGGTAAAACATTTGGAAAGAACGAACAAATAGCAAGAGCGTGGGTTCCATTAAATTACTAAGTTACTATTTACAGTGTTCGTGTGCACAGTAATGATGTCTTCTGAAAGAATATTAATTTGTATAATGTTTTCTGACATGTATTCTGCATCGTATATTTTGTGATGAATCCCTCGCTATAGCTGCAGTATATTTTTCTTCAAAGCTAACTTTATATCATTAACGACTTCAAAGTGTAGTTGTTTGGTTTGAAAGTTACAGCATTTTTACGGATGAAACTCTGTATTGCGAAATCTAAAGCCTTGATTTCATAGGGAACTTCTGGAGCGAACACTTGTTTCCAGATTGCATCATTATGATACCTGAAAAGATTCTTCTCTTTGTGAACATTAGGAAAAGAATAGTAGATCTGTAAATTAAATTATGCAATCTTTCTCCTTGTCTAGTTCTAGTGATGGATTGAAAACCACCAAAAGATTTTCTGTTGCCACTATTAAACTTAATAGAATGTGTGTGTGTGTGTGCATGTGTGTGTGTGTGTGTGTGTCTGTGTGTTTTACAAATGTTCCATTTAAATCTACAAAAAATAAGATTTTCTTTTACTGAGAAGAGAACATGTCGGAGTGAAACCTATTTCCCATTATTTTTATGGGAGGCATTTGTTTAAAACAATAAAATCATGCGGCTGTTTCCAACCAATGATTTAAACTCCTGTAAGGGTATATCAGTACTAAAATAATGACTGTGAATTGTGATTGACGTTTTCAGCAACAAGAAAGTTTGCATTTTGTCCTAAAGTTTGTCTGGGAAGTTTTAAAAAGTACAAACTGTCTACATTGCTATATCTCTTTTTAACACAAATTCTCTTGACATATGTTTTGTTTGCCCGGAAGCAAATCATCAGTAATCATGAGGTAATTATCAGCGGGTTGAGCTCTCTAGGGTCTGGAACTTCCTTCTGCAATTTCATAAAACTGATAAACAACAGAAGATCAAAAAAAAAAAAAATGATTTACCAGCGTCTTCTAAAATGTGTTGGAGTAGAAAATTGTATTTCATACATACATTTCTCTTAACAAATAAATTTAGTATAGCATCTTCAGGTAGTTTTTGTTCAAACCCTGTTTCTACAATTTTGTATTCGGATAGAAAAAGGGATTTCCCAAACACTCTAAGATTGTTATAATCCAACCAATCGTTATTCAGTGCCAAATTTAGTATTAAAACATGTTTTCCCACAAACGTATTAACCAATAATCAATCCTCTCACTGCCTTTGGCAAATGATGATTATTATTTCTTTTACTTAAACTTACGTTTAAAGACAAATCTGTTATATCCATTTGAAAAAAAAAAAGAAAACGCAGCAATTTGAGGAAAAAAATAATTTGTTTTTAATTTCGACCAATTGAAAGAGCTTTCATAAAAGGCTTACCATGTGTTTAGCGAGTGTTTCAAAGCTATGCATTTATTTCATGGTGACTTTTGGAAACATGGTGCATATCTCATCACGCAAAACCTCAGAAACTAGCAATTTTGGAAGATTCTACGGTTTTACTAATTTTAGACAAATTGGCTTTTATTAGATTCTTTTTGATGTTATAACAAGTTTTTGGGCTGTTATCGAAAAGGTTATTCATTTTGAAAAAGGATCTAGATCTATCCGCCTAAAACCCCCTAGCTACTATCATGTATGTATTTTTTTTTTCCCCCAAACCAACAAGTCCCCTAAATGTTGAAGACCAGTTTATAGATAATTTATAAGAGAATTATGAGTCAAACAAGTCTTCCTGTTCAGCCTCTGCATCTGCTGTTGGATTTTATTTTCTTTCTTTGTGTATCTGTGTGTGTTTGTGTATACTTGTGTTTGTGTGTGCTCGTATGTGTGAGAGAGTTAGAGATAAAGAGGTTAATGATGAGGACGTGATCATAAGAGTCTCTTCTATGAAGCAAAAGTAGGTGCAGGAATGTGAACATGTGTTTGTTATTCTTGGATAATGCTGTGTTTTATCAACAACATGTCACCAAAAAAGGACTGTTATCATGTGACATCTGGCACATTGCACGTTCTATTCTCTATTTTTTTTTCTTTCTTTCGCTCGTTCTTTCTCTTAATTCAATTTTTATCAGGTTCTCATCAAATGACGACACATAGGCTTGACTAACGAAAAAAGAATTTAAAAAAAAAAAAAAAAGCATAATCATCCACAAATGCTAAATAGAGAAGCAAGCAATCACATTTTGCAATGCAAGATATATTTATTTTGAAAATATATGACGGAAGATTCAAAATAGATAAGTTAAAAATTTTCAGTGTTTGATAATGTTTAAACATCACATGACAAGTCTCCTCACAGCTCGTGATGAACAAAACAAAAGAGTAGGAAAATAATGTGAAATAAAAATCTCTTGTCGTACAAAATCTTACAAAAATAGAAGGGGGATGCGTTTCAATTCAACTGTCTGGACGCCATCTTTTGAATATTTTAATTAAGATTATTATTATTATTATTATTATTATTGGTTTTGACATTTTATCAGTGGAGATGACTACCAGTAACAATGCTGTTTAGCCACCTGTTTAAAGTCAAAACTGTTCCTTCAAAGGTGGTCAGTGCTGTTAGGGGCGTATGGTATAATATGGAATCAAAATCGGACCGAAAAATGTAAAGATGGAGGTATCTATTACATTTTTGGAAGACTTTTTACAAGCCAATTCTATCCATCGTCTTATATCTTTTGAATGCTATGAAATAGACGGCACAGTTATTTCTCATCGTTCTTGTTGCTTTTTTTTTTTTTAATCCAGATCCAGACTTGGCATATTGTAATCGAAGGGTATCCCCTGTTATCATACAAATATAACGTATTCTGGTTTAGACATGTTGGTGTAATTAAAAAAAATGATGTTTGGTGTCCCCTGAGTGAAGACTTCTGTGGACAAACTCAGCTATGTGATTAAATATGCAGTTACTGATAATATACCTATAGCAACATGGAGATTACCAAAACAAGGTAGTGAAATAAAACAATAATTAGGTAATTGATAATATAGAATCTGCATGTCGAAAATAAAGGATACATAATGTAACTCTTTTCTACTTTTCTACTTTTTTTTTTTTTACATAATATTGGTAATGATAGTTTTCTTTTTGTATAGATTTATTAATAGCCGATGTGTAGGTCTGGGGGGAGGGGGGGGGGTCTAATTTAACAAGGATTGACTGTAGTCGGTGCTGCTGTAGTTGGCGCCTGTGTGGTAGGCGCTGCTGTAGTTGGCGCCTGTGTGGTAGGAGCTGCGGTGGGAGCTGGAGGAGAACCTGTGGGAACTGGTCCTCTGAAAACGATAATGGACCTTATTATTGTTTGAAATCTTTGTAAACATTTAAAAAAATGCAAGGCACAAAACAAAAGGAAAAGAAAGTCATTATAATGATGAAAATAAAAATAAAAATAATTTTTAAAAAATCTATGGATATTGTTGTCAATGCTGACAATTATCGAAAAGATTACCTGTCTTTGACAATGATAAAATTTCCTTCTGTTTTCATTTAGATTATGTAAAATTTACCCTCCATACAAGCAGTTAAGTATAGCCTTGTTAGTTTTACCCATACTTCAGTCATTTAAATCGTTTAACACTTTCTCTGTGAAAGTAATCTCATATAGATTATTAATAAATTATCGACTATAGAGAATCCCTATTTACATTTCACACATGCTAAAGAAGACTGTAACAAAGGAAAATAATATAAACACAGTTTGAGCTCTTTACTTACATCTATTCATCCATCTAACCACTTATTTATCCATCGTCTTGTCTATCTATCCATCTATCTATCCACCACAATTTTACAGAACTGAACCATGCGGAACTGAAGGGGTTCATAAGGTGTTCCTGGCCGTTCCAAGGCAAAGCAATGTAAGTCCAGCAGACTGACCAGTGGCCAAATTTAGATCTCAGTGGCCGCAATGATTGATAGTTTCCTAATTATATCAGCTGTTTTGTAGGGTTGTGGGACACTGGGAAACTCAGGCATCTCCAGATTTCGTGTCAATGATATACATAATGACATCAGGTCTAATTTGTGTTGCACAATAAAATAACATCTGAAAGGAGGCCTTGTAACATCTCAATATACTAAGGCACTGTTCCCCTATTATACAGCATTTTATAACATTGGAAAAGACACCACTTTTTATTTGGGCTTAGCCTAGGTCTCGTTCTGTGATATACAGTATTAGGAGCCTACAAAACAGCTTATAGTGATAAAAAAGAACATCCTTGAGTTGTGACAAGACTGTCTTTCTGCATGGTATTCAATGCAGTTAAAGCTGCCATGGCCTTGTAAATGCAGACATTACCCTAACGATGCCAAGTACAACGATTTCTAACGTCTGTGATATCGTATCCTATTGAACAAGCTCTGCCTTCATACTTGACTTTAAGAACGTTGTCCTTGAGCTATAGCCTTAGTGCAGTTAAAGAGCTCAGATTGTTGTGAACTGGCGACAGTTGCAGCCTTACACTATTGCTTGCCCCGGTACGGTATAATTACTGAGGACACAGTGCCGAGATCAAGCCCTCTGCCTGCTGTTTGGATGATCGTCCATGCAGGGTCACCGCTCCTGGGATGTCAATGCCTTGTTCGTATGGATCAGCTATGATCACCTGCTCGGATGAAGTACAAAGGTGAGTTGGCCATTTCATATCATGATAATTTACTTCAAGCAAAAGAAAAGAAATCAAACGGAAGGGAATAAAACACACACGCACACACATACACATAAATCAAGAACTAAAACAATAACACCATCAGCTAAAAAAAAAAAGAAAAAGGACAGAGACAGGAGTTAGACGAACTTTAAAAGAAGAAAATAAAAACGAAAAACAAACGCCAAATCAAAGGCCGAGACAAACTGCTGAAACCGAATGTCGAGAATGTAAAAACAGAGGCAGTAATACTTAGGTTTCTATAAGAGGCAGCATTGTTTCGTTAATTACCTACCCTGACGCCATTCTCTTGCAGAGCTTGCACCTGAGCGCTGAGATCCTCGCCTTTGATGTTGCTGGCCACTAACACTGCAACACGGCCGGCATCTGGGCGAGCTCCGCGGTCCTCGGTGTAACCGTCGGTGATCAGTTGCTAGAGGAGCGAAGAACCATTTCATTGTTATTGCTTATATACCATCAGATTTTTTTCGTATTTTTTTGGTATGTGCATGGCGAACCATGATGATTGGAAAAACGGGTCCTGTTCCTTAGTTAAATTATGCTGTCATGAAATTCACATATTTCGGTCATGTTCGACCATATTAATCTTGTGATTGTCTTACATTTCTTAAATAAAAGCATGTAAAATCTAGTCTGACAAGGAAAGCTACACGTTATTTCTTTTAGTAGATAAAGTCATCATATCCTGAAGATGATAAGACTGCAACTGTATTTTACTCAGTAATGGTCCTTTCCTCAGACTTGCCCATTCAGACATTAACTGAGTCATCATTGATCTTACTGAAGGCAATGATACAATCATATGATCGATTGAGAGTCGGTTATGAATATCTTTGCTTGTGCACATGTGTAATTTCTTTCTTCCCCTCCTCCCCCCCCCCC
>JBCAUA010087959.1:0-10583 GCA_038406235.1 Peronia verruculata | reverse complement strand
TTTGATTACGTCATATGGCCAAAATCGTCCGGTCTAATACGAAAGAGTGAATCACAGGAATACCCTAAATACATGCATCATCATCATCATCATCGTCATCATGACTGGTCACACTGTCAAAGGTATGAGCCACGGGCTAAAAACTGCCGTCTGATTCGGTGTTTGAGATAATCTTACCCATTTGATTGCACGACAGCTCTAATCCTCGGCCTCTCAGCGTCTTTTTTCGCGAATCTCTGTCTGATATAGGGCTGCTTCTTGGGGTTCTCACTACACAATGTCTTACCCGACCTCATCTCATGCCAACAAATCTTTTCATCTGTAGCTGTTTGGTTGGTCTTTCACCCTATATCTCATTGTTGTGTGTTTTTTTTTTATTTTTTATTGAACACTAAATTAAGAGAATCTTTCTTTATACAACATTATGGAGATTCTTGGATTTTAAAAAAATATACTTCACATTTTAAAATTATTATTATTATGTTAATTAGTCTTGTGTGCCTACGTCTCTGACCCAGGGAAAATATTAACTATGCACTTCAATCCTACTAGATTGTTCATAAATAAGTGGGCACGAGAGATTTTTTTTTCCTTTTGCCTTCCACACCATTTTGTAGCTGATAGTAACACACCCCAGCTTTGGCGTCTCCACTCGTAGGATGTTATCAGTTCCTCTCTACTGGTCGAGTGCATTGCTGAGAGAGACGCATGATTTCATTTTCTCAAACCTTTTCAGGGCGATTGGATACTTTACCAGTTGATTTCATCTTGAAGATATTGGCGGAAAGTTTGAATAAATTAGTAATTCTCCCAAAGCTGTTAAGTTCTCAAGTGTTGAGCTTGCAGCTGATTGTGGTTATACAGGATCACAGGCAGGTCATTGGCAGAGCCATGACCAACAGCTGGTGTCCAATAGATCGTTGACTTATGACGTTTCGCTTCGGCGTCCGCCCACCATTCTATTGTTTACATTTCAAACACGGGAGTAAATTACTTATGACGTTTCTCTTCCGCGTCCGCCCACCAAAAATTGGCATCCAAACACGGAAGTAAACACGAACGTGGAAAGGATCTATAGGTTCCTTTTTAGCCTGTTCTTTACCTGCTTTTACTTCATCGAATTGAATTATTTTAGTCATCTTTTAAAATAAACAACAAGAACAACAACAACAACAACAACAACAAAGATTTAATAAACCAATTGTATTTTGCTGTTCAATAACCTCTTGATTCCTTCCTGTTTGTAAATTTCCGTCATGAGAAAAAAGAAGTAAGAATAACCACATTTTTTTTTTTTTTTTTGTCTGAATCAATCTTTCTCAAATCTTAGCCCTCAAAATTGATATGGAGTTCAAATGGAACGTCCCTCTTAAATAAGATGGTGTACGTGGTCTAGGGGTAGGGCTGTCGGGGTCGGGACATGAAGTTCCGGGTTCGAATTTTGACAGGTCCCGACATTTTCTGATTGGGAAAAATAAATTACACAGATTTCCTGACTCCACCAGGTCTAAATGGGTACAAGCCTATAGACAGTGAACGATGTTGCTAGACTGAAAAAGATTTGAGAACGCTTATGGGTGTCTTCTAGGATCTGTTGGGGTAATAACAGGTTATAAAGCGCTTACTATTATTATTATTTAACTGTGTTTTTTACGAGTGATAGATCTTTTCTTGGTCTCTCTCTCTCTCTCTGCCTCTCTTCTCTCTTTCTCTCTCTCTCTCTCTCTTCCCTGCCTGACCCCGGCTTCCTGTCCATCAGTCTGATAGAATGTTTGTCCATCTCATCTGTTTTTCTGCTTTCTATCTGTATATCTGTTTTTCTGTCTGTCTAAATGTGTTTCTATCTGCCTGTGTATCTTTTTTTCCCCTCAGTCTTTGCCTGTCTGTCTGTCTTGTCTGTCTGTATTTTCACAACTTGCAGAAACTTTCTGATAACATCTCTCTGCTCTACAAAATACTCCATTCAGCGATTCTACACTCTCCTCCCTCACCCCGCCCCACTTTCCACATCCCCCCCCCCAGCCATGGACTAGACTTTCTAATTTAGTCACCATCAGGAAGTATCGGCCACGCCTGCTTTATACTCTTTGATCACATCAATCTTGAATATCCGCGGCACATTTCAGCCCAGATCAGCGCCGGCCATAACGTATCAATCATACTAAATCATAACTGGCGCTCCACCGCCTCGCTTGACTGCTCCTTATATCCCACAAAAAGGTCCGAGCTACCATACAGCAAATAACAATCTAGAAGGTATTGCTTTTATGTAGCCATCAGCCCAGGTGGGCAGGTTCGATTCCTTTCAAATAATTATTATGTTTCGATACTACTCCATCCCCACCCTTAGATTTGTCGTTCTGATTCGAGTATTTTCTATGTGAAGTTTGATTACCATTAAGCTACTATTATGACACCCATGTCTCTTTGTTGTTTCATATTGTCTTTTTCAATGGCGCAGTTTACCTGTGTCATCCGCAGAGATTATCAAATACAAACTCCTGGTTTGCTCAAAGAAACACACAATAACAGTATGGAGAAGCTGTAGAGAGAAATGACAACGATGATGATAAAGAAGATCAAGAGTTTCAACAACAACGAATCAGACAGACAAGAAGGTGCTCGATGAAGTAGAGTTGTTCTTTTAGAAATCATGAAGTTAACAAACAAACAAACAAACAAAAAACAATTATAAGAGAGACGATAAAGAAAAAATGAGAAAAGATTTCGTTTGAAATAATGGAACGAAATGAAAGACAAAAAAATAACACCAAACCAAAACAAAAGAAAACACACATATAAAGAGGAGACAATCAAAGAAACTAAAAGATAAAAACAAAAACAAAAAAACAGGCAAATCGTCGCCTCAGAATTAAACTATCCTGCCTGCATTAGTTTTATGCTGTAATTAGAGTGCTGTAATTTTGGGACGAAAAAATGAAAAGAATTGGAAGAAAACAATAATTAGCTCCCCTCCCTCCCTCCCCCCTTTCCTTCCCTCCCCCCATAAAAAAGAGAAAAATATATGCTGGAAGGGGAAAATGAGAAAGAAAAAAAAAATCAACAGCAATAACAACAAGAGCAGAAGCAACAACCAACAACAACAATAACAATAACCAACAACAACAGTAACAACAATGATAACAACAACAAGAATACAAAGAGAGACCTGTAAGAAGAGGACCTGGCTCATTACTGGACCATCATTATCTCCTCAATATAAGAGGCGGTGCCCAGTTCCAGTGGTCTGCGCTTGTCTCTCCAAAGTCACGCCATTCACGAAAAACATACCTTAAGTCCCGTGTCTGACCTAGCCCTCTGTTGGTCCCGAATCTACACAGGATTCGATCCTGCCCAAGAAAGGTCCCAGCAAATATATCCCTCTGGAGCCACTTTCGGAGCCCAAAGTTGCCATCAGCAATAATGTCCTGACAATGCCGGGCTGCAGGCAATATTGCTGGAATATCCAGGCCAGGCTTCCTGATGTAGGTCTCATATCCTGCACCCACCCCTCTCTCCTCTTCCCTCACAGCACAGGATAATATAGCCATTTATAGCCCCTGGATAAGTGTCCTTTTCAAACCTTCGAAGACCCTTAGCAGCTTCTAAAAAGAGTTTGATAGAATAACTATAAAGAGATGATGAATATCAGCAAACTTCAGGGCGATCAAAACATTGCATGGTCATCAGTAAAGAGTTGTATACTATAGTCATTTCTTTATATACTTAATAGCATGTATATGATATATATATCACTTATTCTGGTGCGTATCAATAGAAACTCTAAGAGCTTTACAATTCAAATTAAAAATAAAACAATAAAGGCTTTATTCCATCTTTACATTTTGGCTATCTATTTTAAGTAGTTTTTAGGGACACCTGGACAGGTGACTGCATAGACACACAGAGAGCTAACAATGTTTGCCACAGCCGGACAGGACTGCAACAACGGCTGAGATAGTCTATATCTGCTAAAAAAACTAAAAAAAAAACATAAGGGGGCGTACTACCACTACTACATACAATCCTTTATTTCACTGACTGACCCAAAAAGAGACATTTATAAACGTTCTCAGGCTTCTAAGGAAGCATACAAGGCGGCTGCTTGTGAGGCGCTCAAATCTTTAATTGTCTTACTATAACAATCTCTGTCCATAGTGGAATATCCATTTTAACCTGAGCTGAGTCAGGAAGTGTGTGGAAAATGTGTGTAATTAAAAAAAAATCAGGATCGATCAGGATTCGAACCAGGAATGTTTGATCTCGAGCCCGACATTTCAGCCACTAGGCCACCCACTCACAGTACTGATATAAACTATTCAAAATTTCACTGATGTTCTGACTTACTGAGCTATATCGTAGCTGTGATAATGGGTTGCCTAGGGTTCTGTAGCTTGGTGTCAACTACGGTCACAGGACCGTAGAGAGCCTCCTTGCTTTTCTCCACCCTCCTTACCCCCTTCCATAAAACCCTATTTCTCTGTTAGAAACTGCAGATTGCTTTTACCACCCAACTGTTCATGAAATCTTTACAATACACACAGACCCTTTCATATATCACATGACTAAGCCATCTTTAGCGTCCGTTTCTTGTCAACATAACACCAGAATCGGCGACAACCAGTTCCTCACATTTTCTCTCCTTCCTCAACCCCCAGCCCTCCCCCCCCCCCCCCAACTTTACCATTAAGTGCAACTCTAACCGATTCGTTTATATCATGAAAATGCCCACACACCCTTTCCCTGATGTAGCTATTTCTGCCCCGTACATTAGTGTGCTACCTTAAGAGTAATATAATTATCGGCAAAATTTCAGGATCGTCGCCCAGTTCCTTGACAGTAAGCCCAATAACTGTTAGAGGCAGTTTTCCAAGCAAAATATTTACTCAGATTCTGAAGATATTCACACTTCCCTCACCTCAACATCACAAGATACAGACATAATATTTAGACTCTATTTTAGCTTTATACCCCAAGCTTGATGCTAGATTGCTCTCAGGACCCTGACCCCCCCCCCCCTTTTTTTTTTTGTTAACAACTTCTCTGTCAGAAGCCGTTTACCAACCAACCCATTGAAGATACTCACTTCTCGGCCCCAAATCACACGACCATATGATCTAGCAATATATAACCTTTGTACCTTGTTATCAGATTGGTTTTAGGACCGTCGACACCCTCTCCCTTTCTTCGCAAAATAAGCTCCATGCCTCTGCCAGGGGTTCTCCACCACATAATCTTCTGATCTCCACAAATATACACATGTCCTTCCCCCACAGCTAATCATTTTTAGACCGGTATTAGCTAGCTACCTTAAGTCTCTTGTCAACCTGGTTTCAGAACCGTAGAGTCACTTCCCACCTTGTGTCTATCCGACCCCTCTCGCGGGCGGGATATCGGTTCCAACGAAATATTCCATGTGACATCATTTTTCTCAGTTTATTCCAGACTCTAAATCCGTGAGCAGGTCAGCCCACGCCGTGCTTAGCTGCTTTATTTGTTGATGTTTTACCGTGCATTGCTGTTGTCAGATGTCGCTCTTGGAATGTCCTGCACAAAACGTGATGTGAATGCAAACCAGGTGTCAAAGGTGGAGGAAAATGAGCATTTGTTCTAGACACGTGAAGCTCTGATTTATGCTCTTGGACATCATGGAAATAAAAATGTTATCCCAGAACTTTATGCCGGCCAGATGAACATTAGCGACGAGGGTCGCGATGCAACGAGAAATCACCTCTTCCTGATCAGCCCCTCTTCACTATAGACAAAGCAAACTTCATAACTTGTCCCCGTGGAACAACTGCAGCGATGACAGTGACTACATCACCAATATCAGCGACGACAACTACTCATCCAGCAGTGCTAAGGCTGTAGCCACAGTGCAGGTGTGTCTGTGTCTAACTCCCGCACTGCAGCGGCATGTAATCATGTTGCGAGCTCGCAAGACGCAAAATAGCGCGGGCGGATCTAACAGAAAAAGACCATTTTGCCAGCTGGTCACGCAGATCCAGACGCACTGCAGTCCGCGGCAATGAAATGAGTTTGGCCTATAACATTATGTGGCTGCAGTGTGAAAGTTAGACACAGACACAGATGCACTGTGGCTCCGACCTAACAGTGACATACAAAGCATGCGAAATAGAAGCAGTAATAAAACTACAACGGCCAACGGCTTTCTTTCCTGCTGGGCTTTATGGAGCGCATAAAAAAAAAAAATCATAATAGTGCGATCGGACTAACAACAACAACAACAACAACACTAACAGTAACAACAACAACAACAACAATAAAGTTTTAGACAAGAAGTCTGACAAGTTGGAACCTTGCTGAAATCGTAGAGCAAAGAACAATACATAGAAAACGAAGACTGGAGATCCAGAGGGAAGGATGGAACAACAAGATACATGTAGGGACTGACCATGCAGGAAGACATGTGCCAGGACCCAGGCTCTTGCCCCCGGCTCTTGCCCACAATCGTGATGAACCGAGAAAACCGGTGACTCCATGCATCAGGAGGCGCCATATTGGTTTCATGGCAAAAGGCATGATAAAGAGTATAAATCCTTACTAAATCAATAAAAAAAAACAAAAAAAAAAAAACTAACTAAATCAATTAAAAGAAAAAAAGGTCTACAGAAATTAGTTGAAAAAGAAAGTGATCGTTCCAGGCAGTGGGAACAAACTCTGTAAACTTTTTCTTTCTTTGCTTTTGCAAGTTGATGCAAATTTGATGTTTAACCTTCCACCTTCTGGGAAAAATGTTTTAAATGACAGGTGAATATAAAAGTAATCACAGTAAAGATTTGAGGTAATGGGAGTTTTTTTCCCCTGTCTTACATCGTCTTATCTCTTGAGATGCAAGAAAATAGATCACTGGCAATGAGACACAGAAAAAAAGCAGTGAGATACGTATAAATGCCATATTTGCTTAATTTTTGCCTCTTGATTATCTGCTTTGCTACAAATGATAATATGACAGGTATAGTATTAAATTTTGCCACGATTTTAGAGTAACCATTTGAACAGATGCACACAGTGACATCATTTCTCAGTACAAAATACACATGCACAAGCTTGCATTGAAGCACAGAAATAGAGGAACATTTCTACAGATGGCCTGCATAATGTTTGTCTGAAAAATCGGTGAAGAGCAGTTAAACTCTCCGTCCCCCACTGGCCACTTCATGAACGTGCCAGTTCCTGGTGAGTACATCCTTGCCACACCTTGTGTTGGCCAGCAGATGCTGCTCCTAAAACGATCAAATCAGAAAAGCTATTTACACAACTATGCTGCCAGCAGGCCCAGTGAGGCTGTCTGACATCAAGGAATGTTAAAATGCTGAAACCAGACAAAGATGTGTCTTTCACTCCTCCTCCTCCCCCAGAACCCAACAGCCTGGTCTTTCATTCCGAGGGGTAACTCACACTATGGGTTTTACGTAGTTCTGAGCTCAAACTGCACCCAGTACACTCTCCACTCGGACATCGTACACAGATACCTGACGTGCAAGACAAGTTTAAATTAATGCTGTAAACACATGTTAAACTCCCCGTGAGGGTCAGGGATATATTTACGTAGATTCCCTGCTCCCACCTGCAGGAGGTGAAAGCCCTCCATCGGTGGGATGTCCCCCATGGAATACCATCCTCGACGTTGCAGAGGTGACATCTCTTCTCTCTCTCTCTCTCTCTCTTTCTCTCTACTTCTTTCTCTCTCTCCTTATTCCAGTCTTCAGTCCAGCTCTCTTTCCTCTCTTCTTCTCAACGTGCAAAAGTATCTTACTGTGTTTGGTACAACATAGCTGTGATCGTGATGATGTGCCGTTAAACCTCAACACAAACAAACAAACAAACAAAGATGTTAACTAGGAACTGTGCTCTTAACGTATGTGAAAAGTATCTTAATTCTTATTCTGTCTCATTTCTAGAATCCGATTGAGAGACTAAAAGAGAATTGTTAATAGCATTGGGGAACCCCTAACGACCACTTATCGCTGGAGATGAGAGGAAGACAATAAAGTCAGTGTCAGAGAATAACTTGATTGTTCATAATTGTCTGATGGCCCATACAATGAAACCAAAGTTTGCTACACCACGCCTTTACTTGTCTTCATTTTCTATCCTTCTTCTTTGCTTCCCTCATCTACATTCGCTCCTTCAACTTCATTTTCCCCCTACTTTGTCATCATTAATGTTGTTGTTGTACAATCTTGAATTATTGTTATTGTTGTTATTATTATTATTATTATTATTTCACTCACACTGACGTCTCGTCCTTGCTCACTGCAAATTTCTGATCACGTTTCATGACCATGAGAGTAAACTCAACAGAAAGATAGCTCTCTTTTCCAACCGATGTCGGACGAATTGAAAAATGACCACTCGTCACAGGCCACTCGCCACTCGAGTTCGCTCGATCTATACCAAGAGATCCACAAGTCTCAGCAGTAATTCTGCATCATGACCACAGAGTCGTCAAGTGTGTGTGAGTGTGTGAGGCCGGGATGGGGAGGGGGTGGGAGTTAATGCCATGTGACGGGAAGGGGCACGTTGTTGATGCTGTAGCAGAACTGTGCATGTACACATATCACATATCACATATCACATATCACATATCACATATCACATATCACATATCATGGCCGATTTGACGCTCCGTCGCCAGCGTTTCTGTATTTGCACTGACTGCCTTCCTGTATAGGAGACCACTCCAAAGTGTTTGTATAGGGCACCAAAATAAGACTACCGTGCCTCGACAAGGCGTCGTATTCACTGCAGTGTAATGATTTCCCTACTTATTCAAAAATAACTTCTCATAATAGTAGATTACAAACCTAAGGCTTTGTTCTCTAAAAATTAAAAAAAATAATAATAATAACAACAACAACTAAATGTCAAATTTCCCTAGCTGAAAACTAAAATAGTCATGAAAAAAAAAATGTTTTGTCAAAGTAACTCAGACGATGTCGTAGATGTTAACAGCCAATGTGATCCGCTACCAACAGTTTCCCAGGCCAAGGAGAAATCCTCAAGAATTTCAAGCTCAGTGATCACCTGAGCGATTGACCACGACGATAGACAGAAAGGCAGCCATGCGATTTTTCGTGCGATATACGTCAAGGTTAAACACGACAGAAAACGCATTTCTGAAAGTAAATTGAGCGCAAAAAAGTGAAAAAGATGAAGAAGAACAACAACAACACCACCAACATCAACAAAACAGCTGGAGGAGTCCTGATTTTGGCTATCTTCTGAAATTGTTTGTAATAAAGGAGAGAAAGAGAGATATGTGAGGCATGGAATCATCCAGCTATTATTTTCAGAGAATCTGAAAAATTTGGGAAATTTCTGGCCGAAATATTTATCTACGTAAACAAATTCAGGACTGGTGAATGTGAAAAACAAGCAGATAATGTCAAGTTATGAGGGCACTGAAGTCATTGTAAATGTTTGGAAACAGTTTTGTAAATGAGGTTGGAATAAATAGATAAATGAAGCCTTTATTGTTATAATAGATGCTACGATCATCTTTATAGTTTTATTATGGTTTGGTATCATATGAATGTCAGAACTCGTAGACCTGGCATCTCACTTTTTCTACCTGGGAATTACAAACCCTTTTAAGTCTTCACTAGTCTGAAGAGACTATTTCGTTAAAACTCCATCAAATTCTTGTTTTTGATAGTTCCCGAACGCAGAGGTCACGTGAGGCCACGAGAGTTCAGGGGAGGGAATTCATTCGTCTCTCAGTTGATTTCTGCCCCACCAAACACTCGGCTCCTGGAGGGTCTCGTGTGGTAATTGGAAAATGCCATCGGCACATTTTATAGCCATCTCTTTAACCTGGCAGTTTTCATCCTCCAAAACAACGACCCATCTACACCACCTTTCCCATACATTTTTTTCAGAGAACAGGAAACCCACATGTTATGCTTTTAAGAAACTCGTCAAATGGTGTGCATGCATGTTCAACAATTGCAAATGATAAGCTTGTGCCAGCACATTGTCATCTGTGTACCAGCATAATGTAGGATCTCAGGTCAAAGTTTGTTTGCACACAGGGTCCGCATACTGAACACTCAATGGGACACCTTGCAGTCTTGGTTCTGGCTTTTATTGCTGCACGTTTTTCCTATAAGCTCCTTTGTAGTTCAATTTCATAGGCTTTCGTTTCTAATGAGAAACCATCTCCATACAAGGATGTTCTGATCATTTTTTCCCCAATAATTTCCATGTAAGTTAAATTCCTTAGAGATTTCTCTTCTCATGATGTTTTTATACCAAAATTATTTAGCATTATGGTACACCAGACAATGAACAGTGGTTAAATGAATGAAGAATGTCGCACAAAATTGTTCGAAACATTTTTCTATGAGTTTCGAAACTGTGAATGTTGAAATACAATTGAGAAATAACGCCTTATACGTATTTAGACAGATATAGAGAGAGACATTTAGTGGCTCTGCACTGTGGCGACGCAATCTGAAATGGCCAAGCCAATTTCTCCTTTTGGGCTCAAGGATGGTTCTTTTACTTTTTTTTTTTTTTTACTTATACACCATACATTCTTTTCATATATATATATA
>JBCAUA010087948.1:0-10583 GCA_038406235.1 Peronia verruculata | reverse complement strand
ATGCAGAACCCGCGTTTCGATCCCGGCCTGTTTTGCTCCATGAGCAGAGGCCATACCCATTGAGCCACTGCGTCCCCCTTAGCCTAATTATTCTTTTCTCCGGCAGTTTTATTGTACAGTCTCAATTTTGCTTGTCGCAAATTTTCTGCCAAAGTTGTTAGACAAAGCATTCAAACTCCTTCTAGATTGGACATGACAAATATGATGTACTCGGGGTAACTGCTGATCAACGTGTGATCCATG
The DNA here is from genome assembly GCA_038406235.1 of Peronia verruculata. Classification (NCBI taxonomy): domain Eukaryota; kingdom Metazoa; phylum Mollusca; class Gastropoda; order Systellommatophora; family Onchidiidae; genus Peronia; species Peronia verruculata. The sequence goes on along the minus strand of JBCAUA010087948.1, from coordinate 10,340 downwards.
TCAAACAATTTCAGTTCCCTAATGAGATATCCAATACATGTATTATTATTCTCTTTTTTTTTTCACTTCGAGTGACGAAAAGAAAAGAGCCACGCTCTTGTGATAGATTTGTTCAGACCAAGCGAAAGGTTGGAAATACCAGGGTCTATTTTTGGCAGGGGGATACTAACACGTAAAACTATTCACAATTTTGCCTCACTTTTCGGTTTGACCATGTTACGGTGGGGAGGAAATGTATGACTAAAAACTCTCAACTACGAGCTTATTCGACGTAGATGCCCTCCAAATAATAGCAGTATGACGTAGGAGGATAAAAAGTATGACGTACTTTCCGCGTCGCGTTTTCCCGTTAAGTGATGTTGTGGGATTTCTTGGTGTAGGTGAGTGTTCTATTTTTAGTAGGGGGTACAGACACTCCGCCGAGGATTTCCAGATCTGTGCTTGGTCGAATATGATTCTCATTCAGCAGCCACTATCAAGTACAGTATAGATAGTCTACTTATGGGTTTTGATTAACTCAAAACTTTCACGGGTTAATTTTAATGGCCAGATAAAACTCTCGTTTTGTGTCTGAAATCAATCAATATACACTGTACGTAGTTTTTTCTCTAGTCTCAGCTATTTTATCATTTATCCTGTGTAAACAATGTTATGTCTTCACCTTCAATCCTCATCTTTATGTGACAGTGTGACTGCTGGTTAGTGTCACCTTATAACTGTAGTTAGGCCAAGTGAGCGAAAGAATTGGGGAACGGAGGCGGAAGGAGAGAAAGAATGAAAAGGGAAACAAAAAGGAAGACTGACGGAAAACCAACGGTTTATTTATTATCTCACGCACTGAAATGAAGATGCCTCTGAAATATACACCACAAAACACATACACGCTTACAAGCACACTCACATAAAGAAAAGCTAAACACTCATTTCTGGTCTACATGTGGATTTTTATTTCGACATAGTCAGTGTCAGATCCGAGGCTCTCGGTGGCCAGGGAACTGTTTGTAAGGAAGAGAAAAGAAAACAAAACCAAACAAGGATTGCCAAAAAGGAAGTCACTCTGTTTGATTGACATCAAATAGCTTGTACTATTTAGACCGGAGAGCGGACTGGTGACGTCACACATGCTGAGTGTGGAGCCATGCCCATGAGGGAAAGACACCTAGTTAAGGCCGCTCACGTGTTCATAATTTCACGAATGAACAAAATTCACACTATCATTGTCTCATGATTGCAAGTCGGTCATATTCTGTCCTTGCTTTCACCCGCTCACTCATTCAGGTCCTTAACTGCTTTAGCTCTCAAATTTAAAATTTAAAAAAAAATAAAAAATGAATCCGTTTGTTTACAAGAAAAGATTCACTGGATCAGAATAGTGACTAACTATATGCGTCGTGAAGGACGCCAAACATTGCAAAATAGCAATGCCTCCATGGCCATGGCGTCAAGTGTTGGCACGCGAGACAATGATGTTTTGTTCAGGCGACGTCATGAGTCCACTCTCCAGTGCAATAGTATAAGCTCCTTGACTGACATGCACCTGTCATGTGACTAGATTTTTAAAAAAAGATGTAGCGAGTATCAACAACAATCGGGCAAGTCCTTCATCAATCGTGTGGCCAGTGAATAAATTATGATGATTTTACAACGACTACAAAATACAACTGCACCATGGAATTATGGATCCTATGGTCCTGCAATACATAGGCTTTTAAGATTAAGTTCTCGCACGCTGGAATATGACCACACATCACTGGTACAACGGCTACACAGCATTCAATTAAAGTACAATCACATACATGTACAATACATTAAATGAATGAAAATGGTAGATTTCCTTATGGTCATTCTAATTTAGATTCTGTGCACAGATGAAACTCTTACAAACTTGCAGCCTCTTCACTGGCATTAATCTGAGGCAAGAGCCAAACTTTAGCAGTGGTTAGAGCATAGTCATGTACTTATGTCCACAGTGAACGCAACTATTTAAGGCCTACGCCCACAATAGCCACAAAGTTATGAATGAACAGTATTGCAATTTTGGTTCAATCGTTCAATCTTAAATCAATTTGATACAGCATTGCTTGGTCAATGAAACTATAAAAGTGCTATCAGTTCAATGTTGCATCATTGAAGCTATAGTTACATCCTCTCAGCTGTAGTCATCCTGTGCTGAACACTTAACAGTAAGTAACACTAACAGAGGAGACATCACTGATGTCAATCTGTTTACATATGGAAACAAGAAAAGAAAAAAGGAACCATGTGTGTTTCACTATTTTTCAGCACCACCTCCTTCTTGGAAGATGTAAAAAAAGGGGATTGTTTTTGACCAGCCTTCTTTTTTTCTTTTGCCAGCCAGACACAAGGTGTTGAAACAAGCAGCAAAGAGATGGAATGAATGACTTTTACACACTTTTTTTTTTTTTTTCAAATGCACATTATAAAAAATTACAAAAAAAAAAAAAAAATTCATTGCATGAGGAAACTGTTTCCTTCATATTGTAATAATTTAAGCAAATTTTGTGATCAGTTTTTACATGAAAAGATGAAAAGTGAGTTTTTCCTTCTTTGCACTTCAACAACACTGTGTCTGGTAAAGGGATGTAACAGCACTGGTCAAAAACAATTTCCTTTAAAACAACAACAAAAATAAAATTAACTGTGACCAGCAAAAGAAATAAAAATGATGGCAGCCAAAAAGTCAAGATTACGAAGCCTTTTTTTGTTCTTTTTTCTCTCTCTCTTTTTACTGTTCCCAGTAAGAATGAGCTTGACGTGGTAATGGGTACATGTCTTTCCAAAGTGCATACACAATTAGACGTTTAGACAGGCTAGATTCCGTAGGCTGGGGCTCTTGGATGAAAAAAAATAAAATGGGCCTTTTAAACTGTCGGAGAGGAAGAAGGCGAAGGTACTGGTGACTGCCAGAATCAGTCTTCAGACTCAGTCAGCTTCTGTTCATTTACTTCTGACTGAGATTATTCCACAGGTCTAATGATGAGCCTAATGCTGACAGCCTGACACATGAAAGCTAAGGGAATTGCCAGGACACACTTGACATCTCCTTTTGACCATATCACAATCTATCCAAGCGCTATAGGCCCCAAACTGATAAACAGTAACTATTTTATGGGCTAATGTGTGGGATTGGCATAAAACTGCTTTAGTTCTTTAGTAAGAAAATGAAAACTTCAGATATGTACCAAAAGGTCTAACTGTTGAGTATGAAAACAATTCTGTCACATAATACAATGTAACTAACAAAGGCATTTTTGCTCGATCAAATACATTGTCTCTGTAAATGCACAGTTACTTGGCTACATTCTGTTCTGTTGACAAAAATTAACTTCCACCTAGTACATGTATTCTTATGCATCGCCAAACATATTTAACTGGCTTCGACATGAAACATCACAACAGTGTTTAGTTTAGTCTCTTCAACATTAAGAACTACAAGTAATATGAATCAGTTCAATGATCTCTCATCACAACACTGCCTCACAAATAATAAAGTTTATTTCACTTGACACTGGGCCCACAATAGGTTTGTGACTGGCTACAGATCTGGTAATATGAGGGTGTCCTTAAAAACTGCAGTATAATCTGACACGGCAGAATGTCTCATCTGATAATTTTGATGACGATTATTAATATGAACAACATACTGAAATGGTAATCCTCTCAGGTGCTACGAATTAATGAAGAACAAAAAGTGGCACAGTGCTCAATCAACGTTCTAACACTGCTATAATATCTCATGCAGTTGATTTTGTTGGTCTTGGCCGGCTTGGTTAATAATAAAGCAAAATGAAATGACAACGAACTCAAGGGCAATTTACACTTGGACACTGTGACAAATACCAGTTGTTCAAGCAACATATATATAGTATGATTTATCCCACAAATGAAACAACAACAACAAAAAATATCAAAAGGATGGAAAGCATAATTATTGCAAACTAAAAGATTTGACCGGAACAAGCAGAGATAGGTAACAGACCTAACATTGGCAACATCATGATGACAACGGATGAAGCATGGATTAAAAATATAATTCTCATTACACATACATGAACATGTATATGTAATTCCATGCGGTTGATGCAGTGTGGGCATTTTGTATCTTTGTAAGTATTCAAAGAAATTGTTCCATATGTACAAGATACTATTGCGTATTAATTAACATGAACTCAATTACACGCATATCTTTGTAAATTCTTTCTTTAAAACTCTTCATTTCATCCAGTGCATAATTACATGTACATACTTATAGGTCAGGAAAAAAAAAAAAAAAACCAATAATCTGAAAGAAATAAACCCTCAAAAACACTTCTCTTTCATTATTGCTCTAATAATTTCCTACCACAAGGTTATAACAAACTGTCAGGTTCAAAGTCAAGTATAAATTAGTGACCCGCTACCAAAACAATCAGTTTTTCTTAAACAAGGGCATAATACATGTATTATTATGAAAATTGTCCTCACATAATCAGCTGCACAAAATGTCAGCACTGGTTTGATGTTTATTATCAGCATCACATCCTATCAGACAAAAAAGGTTAAAAAAAAACAAAAAAACAACAAAGAACCAAATTCAAAAACATAAACAAAAGGAGTTCAAGAAGCGTACGAGAAGCTGCATTTCCTACTGCCCTGCTTTCTGTCTCAAACTGACTTCTCGTGGTGAAAATAAATGCAAACTAGATGGAGGCATTCGGAATCTCCACGAGGTCAAAGGATCAGCATGTGGTAGCACTGTGAGCAAAAGAATGAGAATATTTCTCTTCAATCAAAATGCACTGAAAGCTAACCAATTTATCCTCTTCCCCTCTTTGGCATCACTACACTCACAAGTTGCATGCTAACAATCTATATGGCATAGATCTAAATGGTTCACAACCCAGTGTGTTCCACCAACAAGAACAACAGAGCTGGGTGCCTCCACTACAACATTCTAATGATAATCAAAGTGAGAGTTACCCATCACTACTTGATCATCTATTAGTAAGCAGACAGTGTTCCAAGCTCCACTTTTTTGTGGTTAATTTTTGATTTTTTTTTTTTTTTTCATTATTGCCTCGATCTAGTTCAATGAATGCTCCATGAAAAACACCATTAATCAAAAGGAAATCTGAAAAATTTCAGATATTTTTAAATAATTCTCGACAGCACCAGCAATGTGGGGCTTATCAGTGTAATATTGTAATCAGCACTGAGACCTAGGCCCAACCCGGGATGGAAATGACAAGAATACTCAGTGTTGACTGATGAAATACACATATGGCAAAACTGCGAAAAAGCCAAATTTTTTTCTCTTTAATCATGTCTTTAATTTGGATATCAAATCTGATAAAAAGTTCTAAATACCATCAAGAAGCCAAAAACAAACAAACAAAACAATGTGCAAACAATTAATTCAGTACCAAATTACTAAATTAACGAGGACTGACACTCAAAGTTTTTGTCTGAAACACATCAATTATTAAGTGGCACATTTCAGCATTTGGGAATGTTGTTATATTGAATTTCACTAAATAAGAAGACAAAAACAACAACAAAAAAATTATTTAAAAAAAAAAAAAAAGGCATGGCTTTTATATCCTTTAAACAGGATAATTGCTAATTCACACAAATCACCAGCACAACAAAAGACAACATGGTATGATATACCGGACATGAATATCTAAGCACAGAACGAAAAATAAATGTCCTGTCAGGTAAATGCAACCACTGAAATTTCCAATAATCCCTCCCACAAATGTAAAATACTAAATTCACAGACAAAAAAAAATTTAATTTCAATTATAGCAGGCTGATAATGATGTAAAAAGTAACTTTTCAAAAGGACCACTACAACTCAGTTCAATACTTAAGTGATGAGTTGGTCAAATCAGTTTTGTTTTGTAAAGTTTGTTGCTTCGGGTATGATACAAAATCAATAACTGAATTAAATACTTTTGACAACTTTTATTTAAGACAAGATGATCAGCAACTGACGAAACACAAAACAACACATAATGTGATTGATTATAGTCTTAAGATATGGGACTACACATGAGCAACATTCTTCCATCTTACAAGCCATGCGTATTTTAGCTCTTTGCATTTACTGCCATAAGTACACCTTCCGTTTCAACTTGCAGAAATATCAGATTTAATACTGGTATTCATGCACTGAGTGGTCTATATGCAGGAGTCAAGCTATTTGCCAAAAACATGATGCTATAAATGTGTTAATTTGCCGTCAACTGACTGTGTATGACAATAAAATAAACTGATGGAAATCTATTGAACACATGAATGTATATGTCTGCTTCAAAACTTCATCAGTTGCCTAAGTTTGTCACAGCTGCCATGTGTGAATGACAGAGAAGATATAGGAAACAAAATTTATCCAGGATGAATCAATGCATAATTATCATTCCAGGAACCAAAGTTTTGCTGTCTGTTGATATCCAAACAAGGCAAATTAAGATTTTTTTTTTTCATTCTCTAAGTTTTTAACTCTTTGTGACAATGCACTTACAGCAGTCCCTTCCATACTCAATGGAATAACATCATTCATTAATGCAAGAGGTTTGTAGTATCACACAAGTCTGAGCTGAAAGACATGAACTGGTGCAGAGGCATGCAAGGAGCCAACAAGACATGAAACTCCACAAAGTGCACAGTATTGCCGACTGGTCAACTGGTCGTCAGCTTAAGAGGGTTAAATATATGGACAATACCACAAAGAGAGATATACCCGATTTAGTGATGAAAAAAAAAATATGTACACATTTTTACAATCACAAAGCAAGGCCTTTTAAAAGGAATATTGAAAGCATCACTCACACTAAACTGGTGCTATTAAAGCCAATCATGTAATTATATATATATATATATATATGATTATGTTTACTATTTTATACAGTTCGAAAATAAATAGGTTATTTGTGATGATAATTATAAATGGTTAATACTCATTGAATTTCATTTGTTTTCCACAGCGCACTTATTCTAACATGAATGTTCACACATTGTCTGAGACTGATAACAGCATGGATGGGTAATAAAAGGAGTTGCCCACTCTTTCACCAAATGCTAGAGCTGGTGATGTATGGGTTTATGTCTGCACTAACAATGTGGCTTGTTCTTTGAAAGACTGGACGGCTGTGAGTTTCCACCAAAACCAGAATCAGTAATCTCCACATTTGCATCAGGTTATGACTACAGTTTAGAAAGCATGACTTTTTTTTTTTTTGATAGTTGTTTTATCTTTTGTCTATGTAATTTGTCTTGTGACCATGGCAAATGATTCAGAGGTCGCTGGGGGGGCGATAAAGATTCACAGCCGTTTTCGGTCATTTTTGACTACTTTCCGACTAGGATGCTAAAATTTTTTTTTCTTTTCACAAAACGACAATTTAACCTTTTTTTAACCTGAGAAAAAGAAAAATTTTGGTATCATAGTCAGAAAATAGTAAAAAACGATATAAAACAACTGTAACTCAAAATCACCCCGTGCCACTTCCGAATCATTTGCCCTGGCACAAGACATTTAAACCCAAATAACTCCCACTGAAATCAGTGGGGGTATTGAAACAGCTGACAAGAAAAGACAGAGTGATAATTTTTATAGCCCCACATCACATCGTAACTCCAGAAAAAGGGCAGGTTATATATATATATGTATATATACATATATATATATATGTGTGTACCTTTAATTTTTTTTTTCTAACTGATCATGGTAGAGTTTAATGCTGTAAAATAATTTTTGAATCCCCATATGTGTCACCCCAAAATACTGCATCTTTATCACACAGAATTTTATCAATTTCATATCATGCTTTCATTTATATTTGAATACATTTTCTTTGTAATTTCTGTAATAATATAAATGATAATAATAATTGCAGAACGTTTGCAATTGTCAATTTGAAGGTCAGTTATAAGGCCTACGGAGACAACTCAGGTTAAACAATGTGGTATAGAAGTTGACTGTAAGTTTTTGACGTCTTTGCGCTGGTTTATATTTCCACTGATACAGTGAGTAAGTGCAGCAAAATTTTTTCAATATCTCACAACCAATCATACGCTAGGCAAAGCTCACAATAATGTTATCAACAACACTGTCATCACAATGATTCATGCAGCCTCATCACACACTGCAATGATGATCTAGCTATCCAAACATGTCATCACATCTTAAATATCCCAGATCTCAAATTATTAGTCTTATTTCACTCCAGCTATAAGAGTTTTCTTAATATTTTGGACAGGCAAAACAACTTTCTATGGAGCAATTCAATCTTTCATAACAATTTAACACTTGATCCATTCAGAAAGATCATTCTTTCAATGATTTACAGAAAATATGTCACTTTTTAAAACTGCAATTATAATATTAACAGTTACTCTGGAAAATGATTCTGGAAATTACTTAAACAAATACAAGACAGAAAGGCAAAACTAACATGTGCACATCTAAGAAATAGCTAAGTGCTTGTTTATATTTGATATAAAGATATATAAAAAGCAGAGAATATAACTCCCTGATAAAATTCAGACTGACATCCTTAAACTGTACAGTAACTAATACTTTTTTTTTTTAAAAACTTTTTTCGTACTCATCTTTATTGACCATACAGTAATTAAAAACACAGCACAACAAAGCGAATTGCAGATGGATTAGCTGCAACACTAATGATCACCAGATGTTGTGTACCTTACCTCTGAGGAGTACATACATGTACATCAATGACAAAACTGAGATATGCGCTGGATGGGTTAACAGCCAGTAAATGAAAAAAAAAATAGTTACATTTCCAGAGAATTTGAAGAATGACAAAAACTGGCAAGATGAGAATGTTGACAGTGGCAATTCAAAATTATTTTTTACCTGCTTCATAAGATTATTGTGTTTTTCCTCCAACCATAATTTGGGTCTGTGACAAAACGTGAGTTTTTGTGCAAGGCTGTGATTTGTCTTATCTTTTTTTCATTCATATTTTTTTTCTTTATAGTCCCAGATGCTAAAATTTATTTTCTGCCATGAAAATAAAAAGTGTATACATATTTTCCTCCTTTGAATAAGAAAAGAAGAAATAACAGTTTAAAAAACACCATCCATGATGTGTGAAATCAAGAGAGAAAAACACATCGCCGCCTGGATATACTACTGCTGTAAATCTGATTTTTGCGATTTTGAACCCTGAGTTCAGACAGAGCTGGTGCATCATGTGACAAAATCTCGTATTCGTTTTTGTATCTGTTTACGAGATATTATTAATTAAAACACGTGATGTAAATGAACACTGTATAAAAATCTTGATATATTACTGTTGGAACTCAAGTTACCCTATGTGTATATTCTACTCTCGCAATCTGTTTTGAAATACTACTGATGTATGTCGACTTACGGCCTATGTATTGCAGAAATAACATGACATGCTGCGATGTTGACATTGTAACTGGACTTACAGTGACATGAGACAGAGACTTCTGTCATATTTCTTCTGCATACTATTGTTGTATGCTGTAGTTGCAAGTCAACTTACCTTAATAATAAATGAACCAGATTCACGATAGATACTGATACTGATGCCATAACTCAATATATACGGTTATATTATTTCCAAGATTTCACTGATACATTGCCGTATGTCCTATATTTATGTTATCAATAAAAATTTATGAAAAAAAAAAGCATAAATTTGTTCAGATAAAATGATCATGATGTACTGTTCAAAATGAGAACAAAGAAGGAGTTATTAAGTTTTTTCTTTCTTCTGAAAAGATGCATTTGTTTACTTACGGTAGTAGTATTTCCGTGTGGCGACATAATCTTTTGCCACAGCCTCATTTCTTTTACGTGACAGCATACACGTCACTAATTCATCCTCACATCAATATTGTCTGCTGTATCTGCCATGTTCTCTAAAGTCCAGATACTGTAAATACCTTCTCTCCTTGTTTTTTCTCTTTCTTTTTTTTTCTTCCTCAATATAGATCTACTATTTCCAAGAAAAAAATCTGATGATTTTCAGCTGTATATGTTTCGTTTTACATTTAAATCAATGAATAGGAAGCACACTGATCTTAATGGAAAAATGTCAGCAACAGCCATCAATCAATTGGCTCTCATGTGATTGTAATCAAACTGAATTTCATTTTGACTTAATGGCAGCAGTATCCATTTAAGAATAACGTGAAAAATTATGAAAATATAGTTTTTCACATACACAAGGTGTTGTTCCAAATAATTATAGTGGTGGGGATGGAGGGGGGGGGGGGGGGGGGGGGGGGGGGGAGGGGGGGGGGGGGGGGGGGGGGGGGGGGGGGGGGGGGGGGGGGGG
>JBCAUA010087947.1:0-24317 GCA_038406235.1 Peronia verruculata | reverse complement strand
AGATAGATAGATAGATAGATAGATAGATAGATAGATAGATAGATAGATAGATAGATAGATAGATAGATAGACCAGAAAAAAGGAAGAGCAAAAATGAAAGATAGACCGACAAACAGACATGGCTGCAGAGGTAAATAAAAAGGCGGCAAGAAGGAGCAGAGAAAGAGAGAAGGAGCAGCCGTAGTAGATGATAAGTGAATGATCGAAAGACAGAGAGAAAAAAAAAAAGAATGAGAAATAGACAGCGTTGTTGAAAATTAGTCCATCACTATTTCTGACGTCAGCATCGGTCCCTTAACCACTCCCAGTGTGTCTGTGCCTTTCTCCTCAAACTGACTTAACAATGGATCTCCTCTTCACACGCACGGTATCTTGTTCTGCCGCTCACTGTAGGCTACTGGAAACCGTCAGTGACGTGCAGCCGAGATAACCACCATGCCAGGAGGTTGAACGGCTTACATAAATTGTAAGCGTAACCGGAAACCGAGTGATCATCACAAAGTGGTTAGATGTTAAAGTATCTGACCCTGGTTTGGAACGGTCCATAGGTTGACGACGCTAGGGTTAATGAGAATTGTTTTAGGAACAGAAACGTCTTGTCCAGAACCACTCTCCGGTAACGTACAAGGTAAAAACTTCATACTGTCGTTTTACTGCTGCCAGTTATTTAGCTAATATTATGTTTTACGATTACTTGGGCCCATTCAAAGTGAAATGTTAGCTTTTCATATAAAGCATGAGATGGAACATTAAATTTGCTATGTAATGCTGGCCGCAAAAATATAAAGGTACACAAAAATATACTACTTGATTCAAAGTGAGGAGAGGATGCAGTGGAAAGAGATATCTGCTGTACCATCTATATGATATTTTTGACTTATGAATACGTAGACTAGTTGGACTTCATAATTTATTTCCCTTTCAGGCCACCAGCTATAATTAACATAAGGTGGATCACGGGGTATTAGATCCAACGACTGATTACAGTTATGCCGTTCACTTCAAAACTCCTTAAGGAAACAAAGCAGCCCTTTCATTCTTTTCATATCAACTTCTAATTTTAAATTGAGCCAATTTTCAGGCCATGATACTGGGTTCTTCTTCTTCTTCTTTTTTTTTTTTTTTTAATTTGGCAACGGATTAAGGTTATGCCATTCTCTCCGTAACGAGGTTTACAAGCTGTGTAATACGATTTTTTTTTTTTTTTACTTCCTTCATACTAATCTTTTATTTCAAAATTAAGCTTATGACTCTGGACACAGACCAAGACCCGATTGTGTCTGCCAAATAGAAAAGAACTTTGTTTTTGTTCATTATTTTGTTTCCCTCTGTTCAATTCATATCGCACAAAGACAAGGCATAACAAAATATTTTTCAAGAAATTCGTGTTTTTCAAATATTTCCTTTCTAGAAATCCGCGCTTTCGATATTTGATTCCACTTTCCTGTGCATGCTAACCTTCCCTCCCTTCTCTCCTGCCGTTAGATAAAGATCGGGTCTGTGGACAGACCAGCCGCAGAGAATGTTTGGTTTATTGACGTTAAAAACGCGATGGAAAGTTTAATGAGCTGTTTTGCAAGCACTTGTCCTGCCCTAAACCCCCGCTTGTGCAAACCAGAAGTTGCTTTCAAGTCTGTTTTGAGTACATGTATAACCAACCGCGTTACGGGCTTTAGATCACGGACTGAGAGTTTCAGTGTATCTTTGCTCACCGATGTTGCAAACTGTCTAAACTGGCCATCATTATTTTCATCACCAGGTCCAGATTCATCACCACTTTTGTTATCATTCAACAGCAATCACCTTGATGATTCAAACAAAGCGCTGACGGGGCCAAAAACTACATATCTCATCTCATAATATGCTAACACATAACATTGTCAATAGTCGCTCTTTCATTGGTTCATCATCATTAACATCATCGCCATCGTCATTTTATAAAATAGAAAAAGACTGTGCAACCGGCAACTAACAAAACAAGTTTGAAAATTTTTTTAAAAAAGCAAATAACACTTATAAATTTCTTCTTCTTGATGATGAATTGAAGAAAGCCAAATTTTCAGACCAACTTGGTCCCTCTTCAGGGCAGCCATCGTCATCATCGCCATCAATTTATACAAATGTCTAAAACTTTAAAGACAGTGAGGAATTTTACACATTAAAAGAAATGTATAACGATCAAGAGAGTGGATAAGATAAAACTATTAAATTTTTAGAACTCGAAAATTTTCTAGCCAGCTTAGCTCTCCGTCATCATCCCTGTCACTGTCATTGTCTTCATTATCGTCACCATTACAGTTTATAGAAAACATCTTGAATTTCAGACAGAGATTAGCAACATGCAACGAACTTAGGATGTCAATACAACATAAACAAATAAATATGCACACACACGCAGGCACACAAAATAAAATTTTTAAAATCAATAATTATGCTAAAATGTGAAAAAAAATATGCGGAGTATCAAATGTTCAAACTCTCCTGGTTCGATCTCAGCTATAAACATCGCTGTCAGAGTTTTGTAGAGCATAACAAACATTATTGTACCACATGTATTTTAAATGTGGATTATAATATTAACATTAACACTCTGTTTAACACGCTGTATTATTTATATCATTTATCGTTTAATTTGTTTTCATTTTTTTTAAAAAATATTTTTTATAGTTTCTCTTTCTCCCGTTTTATATAAATGCAGTTAACTTCTAATCGATCATCACTCAGACAGAGGGAAGTTGCTTTTTACCAGTTCCATTACTAATATTCAAAAATTATCTCTTAATACATCAAACACTTCAAATCACTTTGGACAGTTATATTACATTAGCGGTCACTCCAGAAGGGTTTGATCTACGTCATAATTACTCTGTTTACTTCATCCTAAGATTGTTGTACTTTTAATTTTGATTCGGCGAGTCTTTCTCTTTCTCTCGTTCTTTCCTTCCTTTTTTTTTTTTTCTCTCTGTCTCTCATTTGCAGGTTTTGTTTTTTTTTCTCTTCACGTCTTTTGTTCTTGATATTGACCTTTTCAATGTAAGTCGTTGCTTCCATCTTTCTTCTTCTCCCTTCCTCATTCTTTCCAGCTTTTCATTGTTTCCTGTCGTCTTATCCTTGGCATCACTATTATTATCACAAATTACAGTTTGACTTTTATTCCTTTTTTCAGATCCTCCTCCATTTCTTTCTTTCTCCTCTTCGTTCTTCCTCATTTTCTTCTCCATCTCCTCATTCCCTTTTTGCCGATAGCCGTTCTTTTCAGAGTTGCAGTCTGTCTGTCTGTCTTCCGTCTGCCTGTCTGTCGCTCGGTCGATCTGTCTGCCTGTCTAGTTATCCATATATTATTTATAAATCATAATGCCTCTTTTCCTCGTTGCCCTGAGGGCAGACAAGGCCCCGATTCCACAAGACGGCCCAATTACTGTATTGCTGTATCGATTAGAGCTCTTCATTTCGGACAACATTAAAATTAATATCCTTGGAACTGTTTTCTTTTCCTTTTCTTTTAGTAGAGAGCGAGTCAGTTTTCTTCCTCTGTGAAGATGCCGCTGATGAGATGGACCTACACGTACATAGTAGACCAGGGCTACTACAGGTCTATTGTCTATCATTCACCCAAGTCATGACTTTGAATCCAACCACAACGTTTTCATAACCCGGAGCAGCGATAAGCCTTCGATCTACTTATCGGTCTGGTTTGATTCGAAAACACTGGATGATATGTTCGGGAAAAGACGAGACTCCTCCAATACCATACTCCATTACCATACGCCCCCATTAGTATACTATATTTACTCTATTTCTATATTATGTTAAGCGCAACAAAACTGGCGCGGAGAGGTCCGGGTAAAACGTCAGACTTTGTCATCAATACTTAGTGCCCTGCCACATTGAAGTCATGACGATGAATCGGAGTCCAAACATATACAGTACTCTAACCTTCAAACTTGCTTGTTTGATTCAGCGAAAGAATAGATTTATACGAGTTAAAAATCAGAGACAGTGGTATTTCATACGAGAGAAAAATTGGCATAACAAAGAAGTTTCGGCGTGGGAAATGTTATTCCCTCAAGGCTCATGCTCTCACTGTTTAGTGACTGCTATTCGAAACTGCATTAGGATTAAGTTATCATTTTGCATTAAAAATCCACCTGCCTTCAGCTTGTGAGAATTGACAGATAGAGAAAAAAAAAGAGAGAGAAAGAACGAAAGAAAGACTGAAATAACAGAAATAAATAAAGAACGCAAGAGATTAAAAAAAAACGGAAAGGAAGAAAGAACATAAGAAAGAAAAAAGAAAGAGTGAAAAAAATAATGAAGAAGGAAAGAAAGACAAGAAAGAAAGACAAAGAGAAAAAAGCAAGAAAGAAGAAAGAAAGACAGACAGAAAGAAAGAAAGAAGAGGACATGAGGAAGAGAAAGGCGGCGGGTTCATTCTTAAGATCTAACTCCTTCATAATTATAAATTAAATGCCGTCTCCGGTAGCAGTGACCCTCATTACCGCGTCGCTTGCATGAGATGACAATTTCACGTATGATCGTTTCTTACCTACCGGCAGGTGTATCAAAGTAACTTTGTCCGTGACTAACTAGACCTTATAATATGACAATAATAATTAGATAATTTCATATGTGACCGCGTCTTACCAACCGGCAGGTGTATCAGGGTAACTTTGTCCGTGATTACACTACTACAGCCTTGAAATACTGAAAGTAATCTTTACATAATTTCACGTGTGATCGCGTCTTGCCTACGGGCAGGTGGATCAGGGTAACTTTGTCCGTGATTACAGCCTTGAAATATTGACGGGAACTAGCCTGGACAGTCGCGTGAGACCAGTTTGCGCATCGATAATGCACACATAACAGCTCCTAATCACAGGTAAACGATGCTGCCATGACGTCAGGCCTGTGTATCTCGAACAGTTGGAATTTTGAACAGAAAAGATGGGGACTCCATGGCGCGATCAATACTGTAGTACATAGCTGGGGTGTAGAAAGAGGGAAGGGAGGGGAAGGGGGGGGGTTTACCCTCCTTGTAAACATACACGCTTCTTTTCTTTTCCAAATAAACAAGAACAACAATAAACAACACCGCGACAACAACATCATCAAGAACAATAACAAAACGAATCATAACAATAAGGACAACGACAAGGACAACAATAACAGCTGTCACAACACTAACAACAAATAACGAAAACAGCAAGAACCATTAACTACCGGCGAAATAGCAACAAAAGCAGCAACAATCAACAAGGGCCAAAACAACATCCAGAACTAACAGCTCCCCCCCCCCCTCTATTAACCATATAGATCGAACGATTAACCTATACTGCAGGCTCTTGCAAACTGGTTTTTTTTTTTTTTTAACATAGTTTTTTCCCCCACACACACTTGATTTCTAAGCTAACCGCATTTCCCAAAGCAAACTCACTGGTGATAAAACTTCACAACAATAACAACAGTAACAACAACAACAACAACAACGATACACGTAAGCTATCAGTCTCTTACCATTCTTTGATTGATACAACATTTAATATTTATAACATTTGAATAGGCTCTTAAACATTTTTTTTTTAGAGTATTCTTTCTTTCTTCATTCATTCATCATTTTTATATAGCTGGTTATTCTACACTTGAAATTTACTGTTAGCTTTGTTTGGTTCTGGCAAAATTTCACAACAAGGACAACAACATCAATGATAATAGCAACAAGATGCGTATAGTTATCTATCTCTCTCGTCCCCTCCACCAATAAGATCAGACAATAGACTCTGCCAGGGGTTAATGCATTTTTCTAAACAGTTCCAGGATAAAGTTCACTGTAACACAGCTTCTGTTTTTTTTTTGTATAACATGTCCCTCCCCTCCTAAAAAAAAAGATCAGCCATTTCTAACTAGCGCTGTTCTTGATATTTTTGTTACCAGTTAATTTTCGTATATTTTCCCCCGTGCTTTGTGGGGTTAGATCTATCTACATAAATTCGGCAATTTCTGAAAGCAATCTGTGATTTATCACACACTGCAAATATTACTGCTATTTGTACTGTATGCATAAAGGCTTTTTTTTTTTTTTCATATGGTAACGTGAAGAACACGCTCATAATGACCGTTTTCTACGAAGCACATCTAGGGCGGCCAGACATCAAAGAGTGATATTATAAAAGATTTCGATAATTCCCTTGATGTTTTCTCCGACCCAGGACTAGTCTTGATCAGGCCACTGTTGCCCATCGATTGGAGGAGAGCATCCTTTCGCCCAGTATACATGGCACTCAGCCACATGAATCTTCAGAAGTTCTTTGGCCTAATCACAGTTTCTCACTCTCGCAACGACCTGTGTGGATAACAATCTCTCTTCCACTCACTCACTCACTCACTCACTCACTCACTCACTCATTCACTCACTCACTCACTCACTCACTCACTCACTCACTCACTCACTCACTCTTCCTCCTCTCTCTCGTTCTCTCTCCCACATACACACGCCTATAACCTCATTTATAATAATGTACACATATATTTAAAAGCTTAAAATATACCTGTCTAAAATCCAACATAAACAGTGCGGGTATAGACACCTTCTACCGTCCTGTGGTTTTTCAAACGCTGTTGTACCAGACATGGGTGTGTGCTGGCCGTCATCTGTTCGGCCTAGGGCGTTAAGCGTCAGTCCCTGGTGGGCCGTGGCTCTCATGCCAAACACATCTATAAACCACATGTCACTGCACTGCCTCACAGGCTTCAAACATCTGACTTCCGCCGCTTGACTGCCAAGACTTAGTTTGAACTTTATTCATCTTTCCGGTAAGGAAGGGAAAGCTTTTTCTCAGAATCCCTGTCTCGGAAAGTAATTTTTCCGTTCATATGGTTCCGCTAATGATGATGAATTATTTAGTTAAGTCTATAGCTGCTGTCGAGCTCAGGCACATCCGAAGTCGCCTGGACAATTTTTTATTAAAGCCAATACAAAACAACGCAATTTACTTTGATGAGGGGCAACAATCACCGTTTAAATGGGTAAATATTGATCACTCAACCGCTTTTTCATCCCCTTTTAACTTTCTGCTGAGGACAGCAGTCCGGGACAAAAAAAAAAAAAAAAGGTGGAGGACTGTGGCCAGCCAGAACGGCTTAAACACTCTCTCCACTGCTATTCTAATTGTTCCCTCACTGGGGTGCAACCATCAGAAGGTTCCAGCACACACACTTCCTTTGGGAATCAGCACACATTCTGATTGTCTGGCATCACAGAAAAGATCTGGATCTATACGGAAATCTGAGAACAAAACTTTTTCTGGCCCCGGGAACTGTGATTTTATTAATCAAAAATGTCGCCCTACAATCTTTGACACAATGCTTAGTTCGATTGTCAACGGGAGTCAAAAGTCACGGATTCAGGTATTTAAGAGATCACACCACATACACGTCCATATCACTGGAGTTGCATACGCCAGTTAACTTTGCCAGAACTAGACGCGCATTAGTTTGATGGAATGACGAAGGAACAATGTGATTAAAACGGGTACTGATTTCCTTTCCGTATATTTATACTTACTCTTGTTGGTGAAAAAGACCGTAGTGGGATCTATCACAGCAAAGGTTCGTGTGGACAAAGTGCAGGTCTGTTACCAGACTGACATAATGCGCCCAAACATGTCAATCGTCTGGCATCATCATCCATTTTTCATCACTAGATCTTGGCAGCATCGCTTCCTCATTCTGATGTGTTCCTGATGATCGATTGTGATCCTGTGTTTGTAAACAACAACCATTTCAATGAGGCACTTGGTCACTTCGCCTTCCGCTTCCGTCTTTGACATTGTGCGTGTTTGCATGCTTGTTGTTTTTCATGCGGTTTTAGTTTCACTCAGAAATTTGCTGGGCATTTTTTCTTCTCCCACCTTCCATCATTTTCCGCCCTTGCCGACCCTCCTCGTTGGAATGGACACGAGCTAGAAGGGAAAGAAACAAACAACAACAGGGAAAAAAGCACGTCACGAACGTTTCTCGTTGAAAGCCCTGGGAACTGGCAAAAACATTGGGTTTTGACTGCGAGGCAGGAAATAGAAAGCTCTGGCCACACTTTCAGCGGGGCGTTAGTGACGTATAAGAGGGGCGTTGTCTCCCTCACTGTCAGTCCGTGTGTCACATTGATGATATCATTACTAGGAAATGTTACCATCTTCTTCATCACTTTTCCGATACTTTTTGTGAGATGTGAGTCCGCGTATGACGTTATTTCCCGTCTGGTGTTGATCATTTTCCATCTTGGTAACCTACCATACATAATATTCGACAGTCGAGAACTATGAAACGATAAGACCAAAGATGGTCTAATTAACTGTCTAGGTAGCAGACTTTCGTAACACCCGCTTGATATATTTGTTATGTTCATGTGCCTCATGAAAATGTACAGCCTCGCTATTAGCCCTTCTTCTTCCTCATTATGCGTTCATTTGGACATTTATTTTTCTTTTTCCATTGCGTTTTTGTTCCCTCTGATATGCAGGGGGCTTTTAAGTCATGTAATCCTTTTCCACTTTGCCTTAGATAAATATTAGCAAGAGATGTCTTTTTTTTTTTTTTACCAGAACAACTGCAATCAATCACCGGGGGTGGCATCATCCCATTCGCGTGTCAAATTATCAGGATTATTTGTAGGTTAAAACATTTTGAGCATAAACGTATCCCAATACGACAGACAGATTTTAATATTATACAGCCAAAAACAAACTGTTCAAGTAGATTATGTATCTACAACTGTCTGATCACAAGAATATATGGGATTACATACATATAGCTACAGTTTCACTTATATATTCGCTTGTTTTTTCAGTCCAAAACACTCAAAACTGGAATTGGAATCCTGAGTTTCTTTTTCATACCAAACATTAAACTTCTGAGATTCTCACAGTTTATTTGTTTGATATCTAGAACCAAATAATCATATCTGGTGGTGCGATTTTCGTTTATTCTGTTTGTAAAGCTAACATGGATTTCCAGTGAAACACGATTCTCAAATTGTGGCATCCCGAATACTAGTATATCGCTAGAACTTTATGAGGTTTATTAAGATAGGTTGATATCTTGATCAACTTTTTGGTAATGCTTGATCTTTTGGAACTCACACAAAAATGAAATGTCGTTCTTGACCCTTTTTGACCCCTTACTTACACTAGTCATTGGCTAGTCAGTTTACTAAACTGACGTACATCCGCTCTATCTGCGTTGTTCCCCTGAGAGTCCCGGTACCCGAAAAGCTGCTTACTGAAAGTAGGCATAGCGATGGGAATTAGTCTTACTGGGGACGCTTATCGCTGTGGTCGACAACTTTCCGACAAAGTGTCAAGCACCATCAAAAGCCTGCTTTCTACGTACAAGAACGATCACTCAACATTGCCGTCAAGTTCTGGTATACATTGGATTTGCTTTGCAAACTCCACTGGAGTCCACAAAAACTACTTTAAATTTTCTTATTCTCTATAACGCAAGTAACTTTTAATATTTGAGCAGTTCTTTGGCTGATTTGAGAAAGTCAACGCCCACGTAATATTTACACAGCGTAAGAGAAAACAAACATTCGCGCACTTAAAATTTTAATGTAAACACATCGTGAAGCAGGGCCAGCAGCTCATCATTTGCATTTTTTTTTTCTTTGACAGAACCTGATTCCAGAGATCGACTTTAGCATTTCAAGCAATCACGATTGTATATTTGGTTGTAGCAAAGACGTCAGAGGTGTTCCTTACTTAAATGTCAGGCTAGTAATTTTAAACGTTCAAAAGTAGCAGCTTTAACTCTTGAGTTCACAGAAGATATTTGGGAAAGAGTTAAAAATCAGCACGCACGATCTATCTTGTTGTCAGTATGTGTCTGTGGATCTATCTATGTGTTTGTAGAGAAGCACAGGTGGTAGGATAAGAAAGGGCCTTTGGGTACTGTAGTCAAGTTCAGGGTATGTAAGTATGTCACCGTACGATTAGCGCGGTCATTATCCCGAGTGGCGACATTTGGGAATCGCAGAGAATGCCAAAGCACGAAATAAAGGTGGCACCTAATGGAACAACAAAATGGTATAATCTACTAAAACTACAAAGTCGTGTGGCTGTTGTCATAAAAGATCAAAGACAGCAAGTATACATTAAATATAATATACTAACAATTTAACTCAATGTACTGTTATTTGACACAGAAAGGTCAGGTAGAAAGGATGATGATCGCATGTTTAAATTACTGTTTTCTATTTTTTCACACTAGCTTGGGTAAACTGCTAGAATCAACAAAACAAATAGCGACAGGTACAGCATTTTCTTTTCTTTTTTTTTTTAAGGTAATTAATCACAAAATGCATATTAATTGTTCTTCATTTTTGTTGCAAATTGTGAGCAGATAATTTCACCTTCTTCGCGGTTTTCATGCAACTTTCTTCCTTAAATCCATGAAGGTTTCAGTTACAAAATCGACGTACAATCCAATACATAAATTGATACTGATGCACAAAATCGGATGCTCTTTAAGAACTACTTAGCTACCACTGTCAAACTGTGAAATATCTCCATAGGCAGATCGCCTTCCAGCGGCCGTTCCCTTTCTAATCCCACAGTTTCATTACCAGCGACCCGGCTACCGTTAAATCAAATGTCAAAGGGTGAGTTCTGACCCTCAACGACATGCTCACCGCCGGGGAACATTTGCCGCTATTCCAGTGAACGTTCGTTACCTGCTTTATTTCTTCCATTGCCGCGGGGATTGTACTCCTGACCCTTACTGAGAACTGGCCGCATTGAATGTTACAGGTTCAACGGCTGCTTGACGTGTGTATTTGTTCACTTGAGATCAGACTAACAAATCTTCTGCCAACCTATCTCAGCCCACCAAACAGGAAACAGCAAACACAGCGTTACAATGTTACAGCGCAGGCAGGCTGAACTCACCGTGGTGAATGATGGCTGCTGTATTCTGCATTACAAACCGGAACCTGGCCTGGTGCTCGTGGCACCGTGAACAGTTTGAAAATAAGACCAATATTTGATTTTTACCGGAAGCGAGTGCGTCTGCGAGTGTGTGACTGTGTATGTATGAGTGTACGTGGATGTGTGTTTGTGTATCTGTGTGTGAGTGCCTGTGTTTATGTGTGTGTGCACGAGCATGCCCGAGAGTGGTAGTGATAGTGGTGGATTGTGATTTTCCTTGCGAAGACGTTTACATTAGTTTCATTATAGTTGGGCAAAGCTTCTCCTGTCACACAGGTAAGAAGCCAGGTCTCTTAAATATACCTAACCTTTTCCTCCTTCTTATTTTAGGACCCCCCTCCCCCCCCCCCCTTTTCCCCTTCTATTTGGTGTTAATTTGTATATTTTTTTTTTCTTCGTTTCTCCCCTTTCTCTTCCTCTTCCTCCCCCAATTTGTCTCCCCTTATCTCACTACTAAGATAGAGATCTTTATTACTAGGGCAGCTATTCCAAAACCTGGCGCCATTGTGGTCCCTTTGCTGTGTCTCAGGTCCGATAGTTATTTATCATTAAGAGTTATATTTTTGGTAATTGGCTGACAATGGCTATAGCCTTTCACTACAAACTAAACATACAGACTTGGTTAAAAAAATTTCAGGATTTTATGCCCACTTTAAAACGATGTTTCAGCCGTAGCCTAGACAAATATAGATCAACAATCTAGCGCACGTTGACAGACAACATATTTAAAACGCATTGGTAAATAAAATCTACGAAATATACATACGTCGACGTCCTCTGATTTTTTTTTTTTTTTTTAAAGAAAACCTATTAATCCACGTGTAAAGACCGAGAAATCATAAGTAATAACGTTGTGGACACGACAGACAGTTCTGTTATTCTTTCCATGGAATGCGGCTCAAAATATCCGATGATAACGCATATCTCGCTCAAAATACAGCCATGAAAGTTTCTTTGGACAGAGAGATAAGGTCTGATAAATGGACATTCTGGCTGCAAGCTGTGATGTTGTATTCTACGCTTCTCGGGTTGCTCTCTAAGGATAAAAAGTGCGAGAAGTTATCTTTGTCCAAACCCAAACTGTACGCCTTCAAACTATCGTCACATGATGTTTTTGAAGCGACATGGACGGACAGGTCCTTCGCCGTGTTCTGTGACCTTGTCTGGCATCTGAAACCGTTACTTATACAGCGCTTTCTTCCGCCTCTTCAATCTACAGTGAAAATGTTTTCGGTATGATTGTTCTGTCAGCTTAGGTGAATGAAGCTATCCATTCTGTCAGTGGTGTATATATAACTAGTCTATGAATGGCATAGGGACATGAAAGAAGATGGGAATCTCAGTGCTAAGATAAACTACCAGAGTTACTTGCTTAAACCCAAACCTGGGTGCCACAGAGTAATAAACAACCGAATGCATTTCCGTGGAGACATGAGAGAATCAATAGGAAATGTTTTAAACCGTGAGAGGAGTGACGTTAGCCCAGGGGAAGACACCAGTGTCACCAAACTATCCCACGGATCAATTTTTTCCTCCCGCTGCACCAATGACCAATTCACGGAAATTTGTAGTGTCACATAAAACCCCAGACCCAGGCAGAAATAATATCACCGGCCTGTGGAATAATAATGACCCGGAGAGAGGCCGTTTGTGCGTGCGTGAGTGCGTGCCCGAGCGTGCGGATGCGAATATAATGTCGAATATTTCTTTGCCATGGCGGCTTCGTGATGCTGTTCCCATCGTCACCCTGTTCGTGGATGAATGCAGCAGTCTTCTCATCCCGCTCCTTATTTGATGTAACCCCTATAATAGGGTTGCCTTTCTGAGAATCCACCTCGACGGTAATAACGTTTTGATTACACGGGCTTGCCAAGCTTTCATACTGGGGGAAGAAAGCGCAGCTTCCTCGTCAGTGTCAGGGCAACCAAAGCTCCAAATTCGGATGAACGCAACGCAACAAAATGTAAGGGATTGAACCACCTTCACTCATCTTCTTTCTTTCTTCATTCAATGAGATGTTCTCATTATGTGCCCGACCAAGTCTTGAGCTTTGCGCCTGAAGGAAACTAGTGATATTAGATGTATTCCGAATTTGTAGAAGTTGGACTGGCTGACTCACACAGCGCCCGTCTTTCTGACAGTATGCGCTCACTGTCATTTTCCCCCACGTCACACAAGATGCCTAAGGCTATCAATAGTCTAGATTGGTTTTAAGGGGGAAAATGCTTGCATACTTATACAAGGATGCACGGGGATGCTGATGATTTGATTTAATTACCTCCCTCACCACCCCCACCCCCCAAACCGAACTCTCCCACCTCCCCTGTGCCGACACTGCAAGCTGTCAGTTTAACAAGATGGCGCTGAAACTTTCTTGAACAGGTGTGCGGTATTGAGACAGCTGAGCTCAGAAAAAGAGTCGCAATAAGACGATGCTTACTGACACGAAAATCATTTTTCATTTTAAAGGAAATGCACTCAGTCTTCTCATCCAACTCATTTTCAAATTGATGCATGCCTGTGATGACAGATGACATTCATCATTTTACTTTTTTCTCCAAACTATCTTGTTTACCTCTCGCCTGAAGAATTATGACTTGTGATCAAGTTAAAATTTTTGTATCTCACAATGTCCCTTTTACGGTTTTCTGGAAGTCAGATTTCAACTGAATTTTGATTGTGTCGACTCTCCGTTGGAAATTTTAACTTATCCAGACCATGCTTGTAGGCAGAAAAACATCATTCAGTCTAGTCTATGTCACAGGCTTCGTGATACCTGTTGACCATCTCAGTTTAGTGTACGTCCCAGGCTTCGATACCAGCTGATCATCAAGTAACTGTTTTGTCTCCTCGCTGATCATGGCTTCATATTAAACTTCTTATATTCTCAACTCTCAGACTTTATCGGCGTACTCTGCTGATATTCTGAAAATTTATCTCGAGAAAATGACTGAATTAAAAAATGGTGCACACTGTCCTCGACAATTTTGAACGTAACTGGATGCTATGATAGTTATCTTCTCTGGTCATTTCGTCCTCGGAAATAATTACGATTATCAGCAGTATTATCAACAAAGTCGTTCTCTTTAAGATGTGATTATGTAGAATCTATACCGGCTGCGACCAAAAAAAAAAAAAAGGGGGGGGGGCAGCTGTGACTTCTATAAACCTATAAACAATATATATAAAATCGTTCAAAGCACGTGGGCAGGAGCCTATGTCTCAACTTAGATCATTTCCTGCTCATACGCATGCGTCTTATCTCTGACGCAGAGCCAAATATTTGAAAAGAAAACAGAAAGACGCCAAAACGGCATTTCACGATAACCACAATATTATGGTCTACATCTGTCTGACGTGAATCGCTTAGACTTCTGGTGGGGGCGAGGCAAAATTGGACCCATGGGAGAGAAAGCAGAGCCCCCGGACAAAAAAAAAAAGAAAATGGTGAGCAGAAGAAGCAAATTTCGTTAGTCCTGATTCCAGTCCTTTGTCTGCTGTCGGAGAGCAGAGCCAGAGTCGGTGGTCGCACCCACAGACAGGGCTGACGTAACTCAAGCCGGCGGGTCGCAGCTACCCGGCGTAAGCCCTTAATTTCACATAAACCCATTAACTAGACACGGTATACCTAAGCCACATTTCCTCGCGAGATCGAAGACAACAAACTCCATCTCGCTCCCGTTACTGGTCATTTGCTACGGAGATAAGACGGAAAGACGACAAGGCGTTATTTGACTCTTTGAATACCATGTAAGCGACACAGATATCCACTGTTTCTTGTCTTTGAAAATCGGTGACACTGTGTAGATCATGCTGGATGAAGGAGGTGTTACGATAATCAATCTTGCCACTGAGTACAACCTGAAGTTGGTGTATTTCCAAGATTTATTTATACCTTCTTTTAAGTTCCTCTTGTCAGACGTCCACCATATATAAGACAACCAACTGACCCCTTAAGAACCTTATCCAATCCACTTTTGAAAACAGTTTCTCCGAATAACACTATCGTTTTTGCAAATGTTGCAGAGTTAAAGATTAAACTCCGCGGTTAGAAAACATAATCCCTGTGGCCTTTAACAGTTGGCAGGGGTCATCAATACTTCGGTGTTGAAGATAGCAGAAGGGACATACCTAGCGTTAGGTTGTGAGAGAGTTAAAGCAGTAAATGTGAAATGTCCATGTACAAGTCCAATATCTCAAAGCTCGTAGAAAATCACTAATGCATTTCTCTCTTTTAGTTTTCTTTCTTCCTGGCTCGTGGGTGGTGCAAGCACGGCTTAACGAATTGCATCGATCTCTGCTGAAATTCCGTTCAAACTGACTGGGACATTTTCTCAGTAACAGCTGATATCGACCCCGGCAATGGCACCATTAATTAAAGACCCATTTTCGCCCGTATCAGTGATTCCTTCGAGAACGGGAAACGAGTGTAAAAGGTCCACAGAAACAGACTTGGGCATACTATCTACTAAAAACGATAGTGGAATAAAATGTAAGGCCAGCTGTAAGGAAGTTGAACTTGCTTGTATTTGCTGAAACGTGTAAACTATAACGATAATATTGTACAGCCAACTGCACTATTTTAGTGTAATGAGAAGTTTTAAATTTTCATAGCCTTGCCATAGATTGACAGTGCTCAGTATGTACTGATTTGCTTTAAAAATTCTCACAAAATTATTTACTCAAACTATACAGTTAACAGGTTCCTAATCTTCAGTCTCTTATAAGCTGTGACTAAATACTTATCAATTCTGAGCTGTAGAGTGTAAATCTATCCTTACACTATCTATCTATTTCCTTGTATTTTTGTTTAACGATCTGAGAATAGCCCGTATATTGATTTTTTAAAAAAAATGCATTCGAAATAGGCACCGGTAGTTTGATTAAAAAGATAAACGATTCAAAATTTACCTTTGTTTTTTGCCAAAACCTCTGTGAAATCCATAGCCTGACTTTCAACAGCCGGCAACACCTATAGTTATTGAACAGACATTGATAGTCATTAAAATTAGTGAAACATACATAGTCTGATCTTCTTTGCCTACAATATATACTTATTGGACATTCTTTGGGTATACCAGCTTCTACAGTCAGGTTAAAACTAATTTTGTCGGCAATCTTTTGTTACTGAAGAGACTTTATACAATGTCAAGTATAACCAGCAAATATTAGAACGTACAAAGTTTTAAGTTCATTCTTATTTCGTTGTGGTTGGCAATGGAACCCTATAACATATGCAGTCAACGTCTAGCCATAAAATGTGACCATTTTTGTTGACCTACACATGAAGAGGAACATGTGTCTGGTACAATGTCATATCACACTTTAAGAGCCACAGCGGCCAACTATAGATTGATTTTTTTAAAAAGAGAATGAGACTTCTAGTGTCATTTTCCAAGGTCGCATTATCGTCTCAGCCTCCACTTATCCTCTCAGACTAGAAGGATAATTCACCCTCGCAGCCAACAACATCTCTCTCCTGTTTTATTTTTCTCTTCTGAAAGCCTAATATAGGGACATAAACTACCACAAGATACTATAAAATGTTATTGATCCACAGGGGGAAATTCGTCTCCGAAAACAGGACTAGTTTACGACCTCGGCGGATCTGTGAGTCTGTCCAACTATCGGCTTGTCCGTTTGTCTTTCTGCCTGTTTGTCTGTCTATCTATCTTTCCATATGTCAGTATGTCTCTCTGTCTGTCGGTCTGTCTGTTGCCAATCGACCTGCCACTTTTTCTTTCTTACTGTCTTTCCTGTGCTCGCATTTGTTCCACAAACAATGCTTTACATATGAATGCTACCAACAGTAACCTTTTTAGAGATATAAATCACCCGTGATTCTTCGTTCTCATCCTTTCCGAGATGCCCCCCAAACCTCAAATCACAGAGATCATAGCAGACAGGAAGTAAGAGTATCTACAGATCAGACTGCATCGCGGTATGATAAGCCTGGCGGTTTTGCCCAAAGGTCTTGGCCCGACGCCCAAAGACTGTACCACTCACATGCCGCTATGGGGTGTTGTATGACAAATCTTGAGACCTATCGATTGTCTTCAAGCTGGTGCACGTTTGAGCCATTGCTGGCAAAGCTCACTACTGCAATGCTAGGACTAACCTTACGTAGCCACAACGTAGTCGCTGCAGTGTCCCTACGTTGTGACGACATCGCCTACGTGTAAATGACACCTGTAAATGTGAGGTCACGGTAGCAAGACTTAGCAATGTTAATTTAGGTAATGGGCTCTAAAGATTGTTATAAGGTCCGCTCTAAGTTACTACCGGTCGGGTGTCGGTCGACCGGGAATACCCTTGTCGACAACGGTCATATTGATTGAGCAGCCATTACCGCACACACACACACACACACAAAAAGTAACGATGGGACAGGATTTGAAATTCATCATTTTTTTTTTTTGGTCGAAGAGGCTTGGTCTTTTGTGAGTGTGAGCGTCTATACTCCCATGGCGAAGTTACTATGACAGAACATTTCTCCTTTTCCCATGAAAAAATAATAATCTGCAGAGTAATGGGTATCGATAACATATTATGTTTAAATACTGTTCCTTTGCTTCACTTCATACAAAAAAAGATAGCGTCCGCAGTATAACCTAAAGCTAACACACGTGTTTGGAAAAAAAAAAAATGGTGAAAATGTGCAAAAATGAATTACCAGGTTATATATGTGTATACATATAGCTATTACTTACTTCATTTTCATACCCGATTATCAAATACAAGTAACTAAGACCGTAAGACCACGCCGACATATCATAGCAATGCTAATTTGGGAAACAGGCTCTAAAGATCAGTAGAAGACCCGCTCTAACTTACTATGTATTAAATTTTTCATTTCCTACCCATAAGATATCGTTTGTAATATTTCGTGAAAAACAAACACGGCTCATTTTGAACAACAGAAAAGTAAAAGTGTCCCGAGCAAAAATGTTTGCACGGACTCAGAATTATCAGGCACGATCAAAAATAGCATCAGGCTGTTTTATTCTTAGGTTAATAGAAGACCCAATCAACGCCGCAACCAGCAAATGCTGCAAAAGGCACAAAATGAAGGTGCACTCTGATTCTGATATAACACCAGATGGTTGGACAGTTATAATTACAAGATATAAACAATATAAATACATTTACGTATTGGGAAATGGCTGATAGAGAATGTTATATAAATCGATTCCCTATCACAGTAAATCTTTACTGTGTTGTCAGATATGAGACTGGGCTGTGAGATATTTCAACAGAAGATAATATTTTTTGAAATGCTGTATTTCTCTACATACGCAATGCTATAAGATTTACAGTCATTTAATAAATGGATGGAAAGCGTACTATATGAGAAGAGGGACAAACAAAATTTTCATCAGGAAGTAGAGTAAACAAAGAGAAAGCATTGTTAAAGCAGATATTGTCGATAGATCTATACTGGAAATGCCATGGATGGCAGATAGGGAAATGGATTTTGCTGGAGGCCACTGGCGGATTGGACGAGCATTAGACAGACACACCTGTACACCAGGCCAGCGCCGAGTTAACCCTAGACAACCCAATCCTACCTATATGAAACAGCTCAATGAGCCATTTTGACCGTCGGCCAAATTACTTCCCTTTGCCGGGCATAAGAGGTACATGTATAACATACGTAGCGTAAAGAAGGAAAAAGAAGTCTTTTCTTTTGTTATGAGACAATATGATTAGCAGAAAATTCTGAAGTCCCCACAAGATGATCATGTTTTTTTTTTCCTCATATTTTATTGCCGTATTTGTTTCAAAGAATAGGAACTAAAGCGTTTGTTTTTCTTCTTAACAATGCCTGTGTGTACAGCTCGTATTTGACACAAAAATGACACTTAAAACATTGCATAATGCTAAACCAATGACTCATAGAGATGTACATGAGATTTTGACAAATCTAAAAAGTTGACTACAAAGTAAAGCTGCTAAGCTTTACTGCTAAGCAATGATCAGTCAATCTAACAGTTTGGTCGTAAGGTTCCTGATATTCAACATTGCTTTAGAGTTTCCTGCTATACTCTTTCTAAAAAAAAACCGCTGCTGGGGTCGAAGCGGGTTAAGATACCAATCTCGCCGTGGCAGCCAGGTAATACCCCCAGTGTGCACCCAGTTCATTACGTCTGTCAGATAATTAGTCCGGTTTGTATCGAATCTCCTGTCTGCCATACACTGTGTCCGGGGGAGACGGACGGTGGGGCAGGTAAGAAAATGTCCGCCGATATAATGATCTCGCCCGTGCGTGAATGCGTGACACTGCCCATACAGAAATCAATAGTGGATATGTCTGTAGGTACATAGGTATCTATAAGAAACGACATTTTCCTTTTTCAGACATGCCGTTTTGTTTTCTCGTCGGTAGAGAAGAGGCTGCGAGTAGGCATGGGAGGGAAAACAAGATAGACGCGGCGATATGATGAAAGTATCGGACTGCTTGTACCGACAGAAGATCGACCACCTGGACTGGCAGGTTGGTGTACAGATAAATAGACAAATAAACACTACAGTGATCAATACGATCATTCCCATCATCAATACTTCTTAAGGAAAAATATCTTAACATTCAACATAGCCATCGGCAATAGATAGATAAGATCCTCGTGTATTATATAGATTGTGAGCTCCACTGTCATAATATAGACATCCTAGTTAATTCCCCTTTCGCTGTCGCAAAGAACGTCATGGTGAGCAGTAGTGTCCTATACATCCCGGCGACACATACCATAGGCAGGCAGGGCGTGTGTGAGTTGTCATGGATACCAGTTAGCGCAATTTGCCTCTGCAGCCGTCGATTCAGTGGCCACCTAATACCCCTGGGACTGGACGGACGTTTTCATCCCACTGACCCACACATCCACACCACTCTGTGGCTTAGAGATAGCACGTCATACAAAGGTTGTCAGTGGCGGCCCCACGCTTTTAGAGCACCCACCTTGAAACCGGTGTGTTTGCACGGGTAGGGCTGGGGGAGGGGGGAGGGGGTGTGAGAGTGCTGGGGTAAATGAAGGGTAGGGGAGAGGAGAAGAGAGGAAGGGAGAGAACATTCAATCTCCAACGACGCGATGCGGCACATTCATTAAAAGAGAAGTTACTTCAACACTTCTCTGAGCCAAGTAATTCACCCTAAAAGTACCAGCTTCAAGTACCTGAGATTCAGAGTTTCTATGGTAACTTCCAGTCATGGCCAGGTTATGCTTTGATACAACAAAACAGCAGAAAGTATGAAGCGTGAGTCTTTGACCAGATCGGCCTCTCGAGACTTATAGAGTTCAGCCCCCCTTTGCTTTTTGTGGTTGATATATATCGCTGCAACTGCCATATTTAAATCTATATCGCAATGAGAATGTCTGTTTGTTTGTGTTAGGATTTAACGGCACATCAGCGCGATCACGGCTAGCGGGTATAATATATGATGAAGTACACGTTTACATGTCAAAAAGGCTGATCAAGTATATAGTGAATACAGCACTGTATGGACCATGCATTTACGAGTTGCAGAGGGACGGATATAAGTAAACATGCGATTCCCGGTGTGGATCACAAAGAGAATGGCAACATTCGTGACGTTTGCTCAGGGATTTACAGAGAGCTTACAAATAATAGAACAAAGGCCCGAAGATGCAGATCGATTTTCTGCATGGCTGAATCTCGGACAATATGACGCCACTGAACATATCATCAAAGAAATATGAACTGTTGATAACTGGCATCTCTGGGGAATCGTGCTGCTCTGCTATTCCACAAAAATATATATCAATGATTATTTCTTGGGTGTCTAGGAGAACAATGCGTGGCAGTACGAATATGTTCACATCGGTGCCTGGACATTTTGACCTTGAGCAAAATCATTTACACTTGTTTCCTGACTCAACCCAAGTTAAATTGAAAACCCGACCTGAGACAATGAATGATATTGTTCGACTGATAAAGGATTTTGTCGCCTAGAATCTTTTCTAGGAAGCTGAAAACGTACGTGGGTGTTTCAGTTTGGGCAGACAGGTAATAAGAGATTGCAAATCGCTTAGAGGTTGTACTATTTGGGTATTAGCGCTGTATAAATGCCATCTATTATGTGAGTCAGACCTGGCACAAGAAGACAATTTGGTGCAGCCAAATGGAAGTGGATTTGCGATATTTGTATCAGACATTTTTCCTGAGAAAGCGATATCCAGATTAACCATCCATAGCCCAGCCTATCTAGCACTACACACAATAGCCTTCAAAGAAATAGCTGATTAGAAATAGCTGATTACCGCCACGAACGTCTCACGATATAACATTGGGCCACTAACACGCTGGATGTGGAGGACTGTTACAGGTCTTCAGGAGGCGAGACGATGGCCCAGATGAAGTTATGGGCAAAGACGATATATGATGAAGTATACGTTTACATGTCAAAAAGGCTGATCAAGTATATAGTGAATACAGCACTGTATGGACCATGCATTTACGAGTTGCAGAGGGACGGATATAAGTAAACATGCGATTCCCGGTGTGGATCAAGAAAAAACTAAAAACCCAAGTTCAAAGCCTAAACTGGAAACTTTAACAGGAAAGTGGGAAGAGAGAAGAAAACGAAAACAAAACAAAACATCTCAGCAAAGGCTGGCTTCAGCTAAATGCCTGTAAAAAAAAAAAAAAATTTCCTAGCAAAGATATTTCTTTAGAAAAAATAATAATAAATTTAAAAAGAGCAATTTCCTGTGGCGTTAAAAGAGCTTTGGGCAGCTTCCTCCCCGGTGCTCCCGAGCAGAAAGCAAGAAGGGATTTAGGGTGCAGATTATAACCACTTATGCGGCGTCTTTATTTCTCGAGCACTAGCCCAACTATTTGCAGCGCACGGTGTTGAGCCGTACAACAGTTGGGCGCAGACCGGCTGGTGTGGTACTGTTGTACTGAAATTAGAAAATAAAATGTGGACTGCATTAAAAATGAATGTTGAATATGAAATTATTGTTCCAATTTCTGCCAACAAAAATAAGAACAGTGCTTAACATCTAATGGTTTCTTCAAGGGAAGGGATCTTCCGGTTGTCTGGGGTCAAAACTGTCTTTATTTTGCATGTAACACAAATCGATAAGAAACGGGTTTCGTCCATCTGTTTAAAATTGCGTAATCCATAAGAATTATCTCACATTAATATGTACGCTATCGTTTTACGCTATTATGTATGACCATAACAAAGGTATAGTGCCAATGCCTGTTATGTGCTTTGAATCTGTAAATTGTTTCACAAGCTGATTTTGACAGAGAATCTTTCTACAGACATCTTTTGAACAGACAAAAATTCCAGATATTCACACAGATTACGGACTAAACGGGGGAAGAACAACTTTATTTGTGATCACATTTCCGCTCTTTATTTTTCAAAGACGTAAACATTCGCTTAACGGCAGACTTACTTATGACTGATAGTAATAGTGAGTCTCATACCGTCACTGGCGTGTCTCCATGCAGATTTATACGACATAGAAAGAGCAACACCCTAAATACCCAATGGTGAGTTCGTGTTGAAGTGTAGCTCTACGATCAACAGACAATGTCAGTGCATCTTTTTGGAAGTTACAAACAGAAAGGCCGGTGTTGGACTATGGTGTGCACACATTACAATCCCAGGGAATTATTAATTCATTGATTCTGTTTTTATTCCAACCACCATAATTACAAAGCTGTCTCTTTACAGCTAACAGATTAAGATTTCGAGGCTAGCCTGATGTACCTTGGCTGAATTTACAATCGCAGCGTAATAGTACTCCATCATAAGGCTAAAATTTTACGCTGCGTTTAGATCTAGAACTGCCTTTCTTAAGCTAAGTCTATTATGTAAACTATCTCTTTGAAAGTCAGAATAAAGATTGCTAGCGAGCCAGAGGGCACTGTCATTTCATTCTCATTGTTTTTTTTTTTTTAACAATCTACGCATGTTTAAACTTGAAAGTCAATAAAAACTATGCCAGGTCTCATTTTTCAATCTCATGATTTTTTCCTCTTTTTTTTTTAATTACTTTTACTCTACTCTATCTCCGCCCACTCTGCCTTGCTAAGGAACGTGTGTGTTTACAGACTCCGAGAGTTCGTGACATTCTCTGTGTCGGTCTACCCTCCAACTCTGCTCACTGTAGTTTTCCATTTCCCTGGGCTGGACTGTGCTTATTCGGGGCTCTTTTCAACCACTGTTTCTTGAACATGTACAAATAAAGCCTACAGTCTAAAATCTCGCCATCTAGACAGATAATATAACTCTGCTTCGACACGTCTCATTTTGTTACAGATGCAAGTCAAAGAATATAACTAAATCATGTCAAAGCATTCTTTAAACAATAAACCTCCAGGGGAATAAAAATTAAGTTTAACATTTAACAAAAGAAACAAACAAGCAAACAAACAAAAACACACACACACACATAAACACCCACACACACATAATGAAGATGAACAAGTCTCACCTGGAAAGAAAAAAAAAAATCGACAATGGTACTCTGGCTCTCGATTTCTAATCCATACTTTATATGTACCGGCACGATAAAATTATGGTCTCCAGGAAATGAAGGCGGGACCGAATTTCTGAATTTATGTGACACATGGCACCTGTCACGCTTTAAACATATGCCACAAGAGAACTTTGAGATGATCCTACATACCAGGATACGCATTTTGGCACAAAAACTCAGTGAGCTGGAATTTGATTTACAATTTCTCGAAACTGACAGCCTTATGTCATGAAGAAAACATTGCGACCGGAAACGGAGGATCACGCGTTAAAATTCATGAAAATTTTGATGCGTTTTCAGTGTGCAAAGTCTTGTGTGAGATACCTATAAAAGGAGGCGTCCAAGGCATACTAGAGATAATATATATATAACTCTCTGCGTGTAAGAAATTGCCTCAACTTAAATAATGAAAAAATACTCCAATACATCTTCCTGAAGGAATGTTGACTTAACGACTGTTCACTGTGCTGCATATTTCAGGTAATTTTCACACATCACTGTGTTCTACGCCCTAGTTTGGAAACTAATATCTTATAAAGTTACTTCAGAACCGTCAGGATAAGGTCATCTTGGTCATATTTACCGATAGGTAAATTATTTCTTGTAAAGTCGCACAGACATAAGTAAATGGATAGCCTGTAGCATAGACAGATCGACAGAGAGACAGACAGATAAGATAAACAGACAGACAGACAAGATAAGATAAGAGATAAGAGATAAGAGATAAGATAAGATAAGATAAGATAAGATAAGATAGATAGATAGATAGATAGATAGATAGATAGATAGATAGATAGATAGATAGATAGATAGATAGATAGAT
>JBCAUA010087936.1:0-10584 GCA_038406235.1 Peronia verruculata | reverse complement strand
GGGGGGGGGCAATTGACAGAGTTGCACTTTGCTGTTGATGATAAATTTGCTGTCTTTCTCTCATTGCGGTTTCAGCAGTTTACATTAATAAACTGTTTATTTTTCTTCCGAAGCCCAATACAAAAGCTCAGCAGGTACCCTGTAGTTGGCGCCACAGAGCTGCATTCATTTACATCACAGCTTTTTTGTGTTCCTTCTAGCCAACAGTGTCAGCACACTGATCTCAACGATTTTGTGAAAATCATCGCCTTGACCATTTCAATTTTAATGGAGACACTGCACAGAATTACTTCAGTTAGCACAGAACTGACGTGCTCGTTTTCATATCCTTTAAAATCTCCACTATCTCTCGAGGGGAGCGCGAGGGCATATCTAATCAGTATAAACAACAGATTTCACATTATAATTTGTTCATATACATGTATATGCACGGCTCCACTGTCTGTTGCAGCTAGAATTCTATATACTTTTGTGAAATGAGACAGATGCCTGTGTTTGTGTCACAGTAGTGAGGAAAGACAGACATTCCCCATTTGTTCTGCTCCTTAAAAATAAGGCATTGTCACGACCATAAGACAACCGAGACAGCAGAGTCTGGTGCAGTTCCCATCTCCTCCTCTGTTTTCACAAAGGGGTGGTGAAAATTATATTATGCAGCAGACGATCGCTGAGCATTCATGGGACCATTATGTCAAGCTTGTAGCACCGGAAATTCCATGTACATTCCCGATCTAGTAAGATGCTTTCCAGTTCATATTTTGTCCGATTATGTTGATTAACAAACGCATACACACGCACACATACTTAATAGATCTAGATCTACTCGCTTCTGTGTAATTTGCAAAATTCCAGCCTGTAATGTGCACATTATCGAAAACAACCAGTCATTGCAGTGAAATAAATGATATCATTTGACCCCACGACTTTATGAAAGAAATTCCTTCTCATGTCACAGACTCCTTAACACTACTAGAGATATCAACTGCGTCAGCTATAAGACCCCAAAATCCTCGGCCGTATTTTGAATATTCCGAGCATCATACACGTACACCCACATCGTCCTAGTAATGGTATCATTTTGAGGAAATCATAATACACAAATTACTTTGAAGATGAGAATGCTGTCCGCATCGATCATCGCTAACTATCTTTATACGTTTCTTCTTTGCATGTATACATATCTTACTGTGTTTGGCACAATACAACAGTGATACAAACCAGTAGACAAACCCAACAGTGGGATCCCATCTGATGTAGCGGATGATGGGACAGAGTTCATGATGTCATCCTGCCACTGTGTATCATTCTTGTGTAGAATGAGTACTTTAGCAAGTATTTTGTGGCTTCGACCGACATCCATCTATCTATAGGTTTTTATCGAAGGGGAAACGTTTAATGATCCAGGCATGTCCAGTCTGTATCAGGTGTGCGGACACCAGGGACGCTCGAGAGACATACTTTTTGGATCTACTTTTGCAGCCGTTCAAGAAAACGGGACAACAAGCCGTCTTGGCGTTTTTACTTGAAAAAGGCATTTGCTCAAAAATTCAGACATTCATTATGATTTTGATTTAGAAAACTGTGAACATGAGGCCATCCACAAGACAAATCGCATTTGCATCCGTAGTTTATTGCACCCGTAATCATTTACACAGCTTGATATTCATGTTATGTACATCTTTTGATGGACATCACTAACTAGTAGACGCCTTCAGTCGTGCTAAGCTAGGCGCACTGTAACCGTCTTCTGCTGATGCTTCGCTTGCCCCCCCCCCCCATATGGGGCCATTTATTTTCTTTAGAAATCTCAGAGCTGTCATCTCATCAGCTAAACCCCTGTGTCTCTTCCATTGTCAGATCGTCGCCTTGCAACCATGAGAAAAAGACTGCCCACTTTTGTTTAGCTTGATGCACTCTGTTAAGTTGAACTTTCCCAGTGACATGTCTTACTGGTACAAATTGTGTATATTAGTCTTTTCATATCAGCTTCGGTGTTGACAGTGGTCTGCGGAAGACGGCATCATCAACAGCCCAAAATGATAATGAATTCATGGCCAAAAACAGGCAAACTATTTGCATTACTTTTATTGGAAGAGTGGTTTCTGATTGTAAGATGGTAATTCGACATAACTTTATATCTTCCTTTCAAAACTGGGCGTTTTGTCATCGTTGAAAGGTACAGCAGGCAAGTGGTGATATAATTATGTCAATTTTCTCTCCCCTTCCATGCATATATCCACAAACACACCTCGTTATGCATTCTAATAGCATCCGCTCTTTACTAAATTACTCAAGCGAGAAGGGTTAGAAAGCTTCAAAAGGAAATAGGGAGCGTAAGAAAGAGGGCGGTGGAGTTGGAGAATACCCAAGGTGGTGATGTTTCCGGCCACACGTCAGTGCTCAGACACTTTCTGACTACAGTTTGGCCGTGCCTTGTGCAATGTTAAACAGGATGTATTGGTAGACAAAGTGAGCGAAATTACTTCACTTGGCTCATATGGTTGTGAAGTAACTTTTATCGCAGACAGAACTATGTATGCTAAGATCTCATGTTAAGCTGTATACTTTTCGGTGTTATATTTATCCCCCCCTCCCCCCCCAAAAAAACCCCCTCCGCTTACCCGGTAATGCAAATCTAAATATGATGCAATACCGACATATAG
Source organism: Peronia verruculata (assembly GCA_038406235.1). Lineage (NCBI taxonomy): Eukaryota > Metazoa > Mollusca > Gastropoda > Systellommatophora > Onchidiidae > Peronia > Peronia verruculata. The sequence goes on along the minus strand of JBCAUA010087936.1, from coordinate 7,921 downwards.
TGGAATCCTTATCTGCACCTGCGATAGCGTGCGGCAATCGATTTCACGGTTTTCATTCTTCATTCTTATCATTTTTACATTTGGTCTTATGTCAGAGAGAGGTTAACGTTCAGATTAGAACCAGGTTGAGAATATCTGAGCTTCTCTGTGCACCTGAGGAGCGGAACGTGCTGAGATGGAAAAATTCGGATTGCTTAACATTTCCAAGATAGAAACAACAACAACAAAAAAAAATTAAAGCCTGACTGTTTCATTAGCGATCTCGTTCCTTTGAAACAGGTGCTGGGCTTCTGTGTAGAGAGCATGCCTCTATAGTCAAGACTTATACTCCCATTTTGAAGCTAAAGATATATCGGATTTCGCAGAATATACAGAGGGTATAAAACGAAGGCATAAAACAATCAGAGTATTAAAAATTTGATTCCCCAAACAGGACGTTTCCTCTTCATGTGACTTATATTGATATATCTGACATAACTTACTTACATCGATGACTCTTCCATGTCATAGATGAAGCATATGTGTGTTTGAGGAGAAGAGGAGGTAGGAGTAGTCGAGCAGTAAGGCAGTCAAAATATCGGTGGTCTAAGAGTAGGAGGAGACACTGCTGTCCAGGCAAGATCTTCGAGAATGAATTGTTCAGAGCTTCCAACTTTCTTTCGACTTAACTGGTCAGGCTTTCCAAATCGAGGTTTTCTTACTCTTGAGACGGTGCATGTGTGATACAGGCACAGTTGGCTCGCAGGATGGGAATAGACTTGACTATGGCAGCCTTCTCAGCCATTAGTGTAGGTAAAATGCAGTGTTCGAGAGCAACAGGTCATCGGCATGGTGTAGGGATGTTGCAAGAGATAGAACACACAATCATAGTCCAATAGAGAGGAGGAAGGGAGACAAGCGGTGGTTCTTTCATTAATTTTGTTTTCATTTCATTTCGTTACACAAATAGCCCGACCGACGTCTACTTTGTGCTTTTTTATGCCAAGTCATGAACTCAGACTGCATATTCATTACGTCCTTGTCACAGGCAGACTTGCCTATCTTAAAGGTGTATGGTTTACTGATTGAGGCACATATATATTTTTGTGCTCCCAATAGGCCTAGTCTAATGCATCATTCAATCTTCAAATAGAAAGCCATAAAGTTATTGTAGAAAAAATAGGGCACAAAAACATACTGCATAACGCATGCTTCGGATCAGTGAGCTTTACTATACCTTCCACGAACTGTCGACCTCAGTTTTTGTTGTGGTCCATTTGAAAAAAAAAAAAAAATCTCTACTCTGGAAATTTTCTGAAATAGGAAAAACAGTTTGTCGAATACTCTGACCACCTGCAATTCCATTGTGTATCTTCATGCCATGTTTTTGATTCCCTTCCTTCAAAAAAGAAACAATTTTTTTTTTATATTCGTGTATTATCTTAGATTTAAGAGCGTGCCGTTTGCTGAGAAGAAACTTTTCGGCCAAAATTCTGGAATTTAGAAAGTTTTCCCGAACAGCGCCATCTCTACTCGTATCCTATTTTTAACTTCCAAGGGTTCTTTGACGTGCTCAGCGTACACACGAGACCTCTGAAATGTATTCCCCTTATCAGAGAAGGCTAGACATTGGACTTCTGTAAGCAAGGAACCATGGGATCAGTGATTCTCTGAAAAAGCTGTGGGCATTGTTCTGATCTTTTTACATTCACCAATAGGTTCGAGCCTGTGGGAAACAGACCTCACGGCGACGGCTCTATATTATTATTATTATCAGTTGTATTCATCGGCACATGTATATAACACTGGATAAGTCCGTATCACTTGACGTCTTCCTACATTGACATCAAGTTTAAGTTCATTGCAAGCATTCGTTGGCAACGCCTAAAACGCTAAAATCAAAGGGCGGATCAGTCTTTAAAGGCCAAATTGTCTTAAGTGCCATTCGGCTGTTTGAAAAGTCCAACAAAATTGCAATTCGAGCTATGGAAGTCCAATAGTTGTCTTAAGCGTCAAATTTACGGGGAGGGGGGGGGGGGGGTGATTGAAGACAATGCCAATATTCAGTATCCAGTAGATTTTCGTAGTAAAGTCCCCAACTCCATAAATTTTATACTTGACAAAATCTATGGACAATTGTAATGCTTTCTCAAGGGTTTGGATATGCTGCAGCAGACTGGTAACTTTGATAAGCGAACTTTGACTCAGTGTTATCAGCATTGAATCGAACTGTCGATATTGCATCAGGTCTAAAATTAGAAACTAGGGTACACTACCCTACTAGGTCTATAGCCTGGCGTCAGAACTTGTCTGGCTATCCTATCACAATGGAATAGACGTATGGCTATTTCTATCTATTTCCATCATTCGCATGTATAACATCGTAAGTATAATATATTTATTTGCATCAGACAATGAAATTTATTCTTAATTTGTAACTGCTTATCTTTTTTTAAAAAAATTTTTCTCCCACTGCCCTTTGTTGGTTTTATGGACTAGGCATCAAAACAGGATTTTTTCTTTCATTCATAGACTTTGTTGCTAGATTAGGTTAGCTATAAAAGTTACGCCCAGGACAATGGCTTCGGTAGAAACAGAGGGAAAGGTGGGAAAACGGGACCAGATCACATCTATTTTTTCCCTAAAATTTTCAACTCTTTTTTCTCCACTTTCACAGGTGAATGAATAGAAGTGTTATGGTTTTTATAAGCTTTTCAACCTCCCGTAGTGGTGGTTATCTCAGTTGTCCACAACCGTGGTCAAAAAATAACATAACACTTATTGAATAGAACCAAGGCTTCGCTATATAATATAGACGACAGTGAAAGAACTAAATATTTTTTTCCTTCCCTTTCTCTTCGTTTTGTCTTCTTTTTTTTTGGGGGGGGGGGGGTAAAAAAAAATGTCCTCTTCAATTCTTTCTCATTCGTCTTCCCCCTTTTTTTTTCCCTTTCTCCTTTTCTTTTTTTTTTTTTGCGAGATAGAAAGATGGATGAAGCCCTCCGTCCACTATCATTTACCCGATGTAAGCTTGTTTGTGGAGTGGGTAAATATTTTGACATGTGTACACAAGAAGCTTCTGACGCCGCACGGTAATCTGGCGGTGTGAAAGGATGCTCAGTATTTATACATGACTGTGTACATTCATGAATGGTTGTGAATGGCTTTCCTTGGCGAGAAAACCTGTCCAAGTGTGTCATTTGATGAGCGATTCATTGCCTTGAAGAGCAGTTGTCAATGGTCTGTGTTCGTAGATACAAAATATCAAAACATGATGTACAAATGCCAGGGCAGGAAACCTTCATGTTTATCTTTCTTTCATTCTCCCACTCATTTGATCGAGACAGTCACCCTCAAGAAGTTGAGAGACGTACTACAACATAACGTCTCTCATTTTTCCATCTTCTTTCTCTCTCTCTCTCTCTCTCTCTCTTTCCTTGGGGTTTAAATATAAACTGTTTCACAATAAATAAATACATAAATAAATAAATAAATAAATAAATAATAATTCAATATTCAACATTTACTATTGCATGGATCTATATCTTGTTCTTAACGCAGGATAAAAGTTTGCTCATGAAAGTTTAAGCTTAGGCCAGTGATGAAAGTTATAATTATATGATCTGATGCAACCATAAGATTTTTATTTGTGGTATGATATTGGAGAAATCCGTTCCTGTCTTGCCAGTCTTTTATTTGTGTGATTGGGAAGCCATCTGGAATGGTTGTTTGGGTGGGTGGGTTGGGGGGAGGGGGTGATAGTTTTTCGCTCGTCACTGACGTGTGAAGTATTGTAATACATTATAATATTTCATATAAATTCAATATGGAGGAATAATTTTCAGCTTGGCTATCCCAGAACTGTAAAGAAGATCACCGGCCATTTTTCGATGGGACCGGGCTCATAGACTAAATAAAAAGTTTATAATGATAAGGTGAGAAACGCTTTATTGTAGCACATTACGGATATTTCCATTTGTGCACATATAGCAGTACTGAGTCATAACATAAAATCCGGGTTTATTCCGCTTTATCAATACACTTGTTTTTTCTTTCTTTTCTTTTTCTTTAAATGTCACTCTCTTGCACTGCATAACGTTTCGAATAGGATTTAGTTTATTCATAGATTTTATGGCAGATCAGTCAGAAATCGAGGTAAAACTGGTGTGTAGTGCTGACGAAGTCATGTACAGATTCTATTGTTTCGGCTGGAAATATACAGTGACTTGTCTATTGTTTGACGTCCCACATATAGCTGAGGCATTCTGTGGACTAGTTATCGCATTCCCTTTTATAAAAATCGAGTCTCAGGTCGACGGACAGTTTGCACTACCACTAGGAAGATTGCTGTTTCTGTGCGTCTTTTCTTTTCATCTGGTGGTGTCGTGCCCCGCATCTCCGCCGTGTTTGCCGGTGGGATCAATATGTACATTAAACGTGTTTCTTCTGTCATGATTCCCGCGTCCTCGTCATGCGATGTGGTTGTGTACATCGCTGCTCTTGAGATGTGGTGTCGCATACAATCTATTTCATTCATCTCGCAATAATTCGGGCTCTTCTTGCCCTTCTGCCCTCGCAGGGGGGCTCGCTGCATAGCTTGGTTAAAAGGTTCATTCATAGCTTTTCTTTTTTCTTGATTTGTTCTCATCCCACTGGCTGGAGGAAGTATCAAGTAGACGAGGTTTAAATGAGTTTGGTGGTCTCCACGAGTAGCCTACGAGGACGGTGCTGCTGGCTGTCCACCTGGATGTCAAGACGTTAATGGTCAAGGGGAGTGACCGTGTCCGAGCCTACGATACCTTGTATCCAATTTCGGACACTAACGTAGTTGGAAACAATATAACTCGGAGATGACCTGCCTGATATGTGTGGAATTCCAGGGATACAGTGTCTTCTAAGATAGAGCTTCATGTTTATAATCAGAGACACAAGTTGGGAACACCGAATCGAATAAACTAACACTGAGGTGTGGTGATCATGCGAAATGGTGTGACAGTCAGTGTGAAGATTGACTTTCAAAAGAATTTGGCTATACATTATTATCATCACAAGGAAGTCGTTTCAATGTGAGAATACCTGTGGAAATTATCTTCACTTCAAGCTGTTTCATGACAGTGGTAAGTGCTACGACACGGTTATGATTTAGCAAAATGGGTCTAGATCTGTCTTGTCACAGTACACTTCCTACCACCGCTTGATGTGTGAAAGAGAGAAAAGTGTCTTAGTGGACTTCAAGGTGTTTAAATATCCAAGTGTCGGATCCGTCAGTGCCTTTTTGTAGCAAAGTTGTTCACACTGTGAGAGATAGGAGGATAAGGAGCAACACAGCGTAAAACAGGGCAGGAAATCTAACATTAGAGTAGAAAAGTTTGATTACTGACAGTTCTCAAACAGATGCAAGAGATTTATTTAGTTTCATTTTACATTTTCGTGACACATTTCAAGATATACCTTGAATTTTGATAATTTGTATTTATTTGACATAAAAGCAAACATATCTGGACTCTAAAACAACATGAATGTTTCTCATGGGAGTCTAAATATCCATGTGTTTTGTAATGCCAAGTTGTAATTCAGGTCTGAATTTATTACTATTTTTTTTTTCAAAATGTATAGTTCGTAAGCCGTAGCCGAATTTAAGCCTGGAATTATTGAAATGTCTTTACTAAATATAATTTGGTATTAACAGTAAGAGATCATGATGAATATTTCAACTCCTAAGGTACAGAAATAATCGGTGGTGTGTATGTGAAAGGGACCCTTTGTTCGTGAAAGACCCACATCCTTACGTATGTGTTTTGAATGTCTACTTCAGACATGCTTTTGAGATCCCTGCGTTTTTTGGGAGGGCGTCAAACATTAACGATTTGTTACGATTCAGAACATGCTGCAGGGCTTACTGTTGAACTAGTTTTGAATATAATATTGATAATGTTGAAAAGGCTTCAGACACGCAATTTGCCTATAACTTATTCTGTGTGGTGTTGTCTTGCAATGTGAAACATGTAGAGTCTAGCAAAGGATACACAATACTGACAATCGTGTTGACACAGTCTGATATATATTAGACGATTCAGAAGAAATCTGTAAAGTCATAATCTTCCTCAATTATGATTATTTTTGATTGCTCTCATTATTGTATCAAGCCATAACTAACAGAACAATGATACTTGCTTGAATCCCCCCAATTTGCTAATTAAATCATGGGATACTTATGTGTATGTACATGTATGTATTTAGTGTATCTCTGATAGCTCTGATTTTGGAAATTGTTTTTATAGACAACTGGTGTCTTATAGTTTTACCACGTACAACTACACAGTGTCATGGAGTTCGTCTACAACTTTTGTTAAATGTTATCTTGTGGTGCGAAAATATGCAGAATGATTCAGCTTTGATTTAGGGCAAGATGTATCTCAGAAGCCGTTTCACATCACCAAGCTTATTCTTGGGTATGATCGTAATTGTTTAGTTTAATCCAGTGGTGAAATAGGACGGTGATATGTCGACAAGTTGTGCCTTAGAAAACCGGTTTTTACTGTGCTCAAAAGTTTTAACACGTTGAGCCAAGGGGATCTTTTGTACTGCTTTGATGTTGAATGTTTCAGCAAAGGCTTTGCTACTTTTCTGCTTTTAACGTAATGCACTGGGCAAGTTGGAGTGGGTTATATTTTAGTCATCGATGAGAAAACGAATTCGATGAGATAGCGTTCTAGCCATTGCTTTCCTTCACTGAAATAGTTTTTACTGTATGGCCCAGGAATTGCTCGGAAATGTTGTTACAAGTACCTGAAAATCCATCATTTCAAATTTGAATTTCATGACTTCCGTCCTTAGATAGTTAGAAACTGAAAAGAGAGATCGATGCCTTTGGAAGGACAATTCCTATGCAAAGCATAGAGTGTGACTCCTGATCAGGTATAAGGTAAAGTTTAAGGCGCTCTCGAAAGGTGAATGCTCAGACCGCTGTAAATTTTGCTAGTTACTTTCTAATTGACTGTGTATCATAATTTAAACATGGGGTTATGCAGGATCAGTGGCGTTTCGCCCTGTCAGTAGTTGTATTAAAAATAAATGCCTTCCATCAGCATAATGTTGTAATTACGCGATAGTTTTATCTCCGTCATTATCGAATGCTGTTTTCGTTCACCTTTAATGTTTTGTTGAGAGAAGTAACAATAGCGTCCTACATCTCAAAGTAGATCTGAAAAAAAGGATGACATTCTTGATTCTAAAGAATGTTTTTTTAATCGTCGGAAATACCTAATGAATGTCAAAACAATTACAATGAATCACGTTGTAATCTCAGTGCTCAAGTGTTACAGATTTGTCACGCATTTAGGGGACCAGTGCATCATAGGACTCGAGCTAACAGTATTAATATCCCAATACATCCAGACATTACTTTACTGTAAAGTGAAGACTTCATAACTGACGTCCACTAACGATCTCTTTAAAAGTGAGGGAAACAGTGACAGATAGAGAGTAATAATGGACTGGCCCCCACACTTGCATGCATTGGACATTATGTGGATATTGAAGTGACGATTATTTGATTTTTTTTTTTTAGTCAGCCAGATTACTTCCCTTTGCTAGATATAAGGCAATTAGAATCATTGTAAAGACGAAACAGAAATCAGTATTGCTCCTAATATTCGACAGATGAGCTCAGGTGAAGATTTTTAATAATTCATTATGCAGTGAAAGTGATTTTTTTACTAATGCCTAGATCTATGCTACTACGGTCATTAAATTACGTTGAAATTCATAACTAATTGTTACGACATTTTCAAAACTCTGAAATTGTCCAATTGTCATCAGATATCGCTTAATTAGACAGCCCTCAAGGACTGAAATAGAGAATTCGTCATATCAGTGGGTGCAAGAGTTTTCCGATCCAAATCCCGGGGGGGGGGGGGGGGGGGGGGAAAAAAAAAAAAAT
>JBCAUA010087925.1:0-10584 GCA_038406235.1 Peronia verruculata | reverse complement strand
CAAACAAACAAACAAACAACAACAACAACAACAACAACAACAACAACAACAACAACAACAACAACAACAACAACAACGCGAAACAAACAAACAAAACAAAACCAAACATTTTTTCTTTTCTCATAAATTTATGTCGCGGAATTCTCATAACATAGAGAAGTAAGTTCCTCATTGTTGGATCTTGAAATAAATTTTGATACAACAAGAATAGAAAATAATGTGTTTCTGAAACGAATATGAAACCACCTTTCGTGATTTGGCGCACAGTATAATGTTTTAGGATACTTCCCAACGTATATAATGGTAGTAGTATTTTGAACAAAAGGAAATAGCAGCTCAAACACGCTTTGCACGTTTGCTTCCTACAAAAAGGCAAGAAAATGCAATCTTGTGTGTCTGGGATATTTCTGCCGTTTTTTTTTTTTTTTTAATCAGAGGTGCAACTGAAGGTGGGAAACCTCCGTCCTTGTTAGACTGTCTGTTTAGCCGTACTTGCTCTGAAATTTATACGTGGCCACAGAGGTGATCCTCATTATTTTAGCCACTCGGGCATACCTTACAGTTCACGTCGATATCACAACTACTCTGGTGTCTTTATTCACATAATCAACCTGCTGTTTTCAAAGAGCTTGACAGTGTTCATTGACAACTCACATCTGTATAGATTCCAGGTTACTTAGAATTGTCTCCATGATTATGCTGTCATCATCATAACCTTAGCTTTCACGTACTGGTAGATCTACATGGCTGCTGCCCTGAAGCCATCCAAACGCTTGTAAATGATAACTGAATAACTGATTTTGTTTGTCAGAAGGGGTAGGAGAAAAGGCATATAGAATAGGAAACATTATGTGAAGAATAAACAAACGGAGAATGTACACTCACATAGAACTTTATTTGATACCGGAAAAATCTGATATCTTAAACAGGAAACGACTAGTGTAAATGAAACTGCACACTTCTTCTCATTCAGTCTTTTTTTTTTTTTTTTACATTCACGCCAGTTTAGTTTCTCGCTCTGTTGGGTATTACTAACTTTCATTCGAGGTACAAAAGCATTCATATCATCCCTATAAATATGCAAGCACACTATTCATGGGCAGAACGTGAGATGTGGACTGGACTGGGCCCAAATCATTCAGAATTCTTCTGTGAACTCAAAACCTGCGCTGTCGAACTTCTTAGAGACAACTGTCAAGAATGTATATACGAATATGAATGGGTTTGAACTACGCCCCCAGTTGAAACTTCACTCCTTGAAACACAGAGAAATAAAACAAGAATATTAAGATATGTCCGCTCCGGCTTAGACATCCATCTGTGGGACAAAACCATAGTGAATCCTTTCCATCTTTGGGAGCCAGCAGTACCTATGTTGCGACAGAATAGATGTAGATTGAAATTACCAAAAATATCATTGAAGCAAATCTGCAAAACTTAGCCTAAATAGAAATCAAGAACCAAAAGCCACTAGAACATTAGTATTCACTAACTAAACAAAACCGCTGGCTTGTGAGTCAACTCCTCTTCCATCACAATTCGCACTGCAGACCTATATTATACTGTGGGGCAATGCCCTTTGTATGTATTCTTATTTGTACAATATAAGAGAAAACCGACACCATACTGGTTCATGTTCATTCATGTGGGCGAGAATGGGCTGATGGACAGATAGGGAACACTGTAGCTGAATGTCAAATCTTGCGCGAGGGGGATGGCATGGGGGGAAGGGGATGTGAATGATGAGCCATGTGAGACAGTAAGGGCGTACATCCAGTGGAGAATATGCATATCATTATTATACAACAGTTACCTTGAATCTGATATGAGAAAAACAAAGACATAGTCAGCTGACCTGCGATGAGATCAGCTGGACACAAGTAACTGTGGCACATAAATGTTCATTTACCGTGTACATGAAATGTTCATGGAATGCATGCGACGGTTTTATTCAGTGCGTATATTTTTCCTGATATGACGAGAATCTCTAAACTCTCATCTTATTTGCACGCTAACGACCTACTGATCGCCATGGACCTAAACAACCTAACCGGAAACCTGGTCTGACGACTTTATTGTCAGGTATCTTGTATCCGATTGATGCTAATATTAGCTATGGTTAAAATCAGTGTTGCAAGAAATTGTCTTATACCAAACAACACAAACACTTTATTATGAGATGCTGTCGATGGACATGAAAGAACAGGTCACATCTGATGTTGATTACTTAGTTATCCAGTCTTTAGCAGGGCGTATAAATAAGGTTTCTGTTCATACAGTAAATAACGCACGCCCTCTATAGTGACGACATCATCCTTGTCTACACAGCACCACAAGAGGTTTGCCTTTCAAGCTGGGCTAGGGTTAGAGAATTCCTCCCCTATCCCTGGGGCTCGACTCAGTTCACTCTCCCACTTTCCCATGCTGAACTTTGTGGCACAGACGTGCAGATGTAATGAGCCTTGAAATGATACATGGCATCACACAGTTGAAATGAGATGCTTCCCTCTTAGATGGTCTGTGATCAGCAAATGAAGAACAGAAATGCATGCATTATGGAATCACTATGTATACTATAAATAGCCAGCCTAGGAATGTAAAAAGTAGCGCTAAACAAGCGAGCAGAGAAACATACGTCTTCCCCCATCCTTACAGATCTGGGGAACACGTCATCCCGAGAAAACACCGAACAATAATACATATGCTCTTTTAACACAAAGGCAACCGGTATGGCCCCGTCATTACTCAAGTTCTTAAATATTAAATACAACAGAATATGCTAGGACTTTGCTTTGCTTGAGGGAATGATGAGTTAATGATGAGTTCGGACATGTCACTCATTCCTGATGCATGACTGATATGTGGCACCCTTGACTACAAAATATTTTTATTTGTCAGGAAGAATGCACTCGGTTGGGAATTTATAATACAGTTATGAGGAGCAGTCTGAATGACTAGCTTATAATGTCCAAGTCCTCAAATAATATTAAGCTCGTAAAAGTGAGCACATAAGTTCTTGAAAAACTTGTTGATCCAAAGTAATCATTCCGAGAAACAGAGGGCCTATTTAAATACTCTTTAACACCTTACTGAGAGCCACATGGCCATATTGCCGAGTCAGTTGTGATCCAGCAGAAGAACAGTTGATGATAGAAACAAATTGTCTTGACATCTTTACATCAAATCTTCATATTACATTATATCCGGTGATCTGATTTGAATGAGGTACCGGGAATAGCTGGCATCGTTTTAAACACCAAGCCTACCCCAGCAGTGACCAATAGCTTTGTGCGTTGTTTATATTTATTTCTTTGTTCAGCAAATATGAATGTGTCTACAGGTTTCCGGGACCAGATTTCAGAATTTTATCTTACAGGAAATATGAGGCTGAAGCGTCTTTTGACCCAGATAATCAGTCGGCATGGGAGTTCCAGAGCTCAATATCTGACAGATTTGTTTTCCTATACTCCAATCACCATCAACCACGGGCAAGGTGACACAGCATTCTGACTTGAGGCTGACATTTTCCCATAAATTTTGTCCGCTCTGGATTTACCGTGTAAAATCCGTTTATATCCGCATTGGTTGTCTTATTTATCTCGCATGCCCTGTTCGGATCTTGTGTCCCATCATACCCTTTGCACATTGATCGCACCTTGATCCCATTAGTTACTGGAGGTCCAGATATATATAGTGATGGATAAAGTTATCACAGCAGCATTAGTTGGTATGACAACGGACACGTTGTACGTAGTATACATCCTGTGTTCCATGACCTTGATATGCAGATGGGTTCTCACGCTAGCTCGAAGGATGAGAGAACCCAACGGGCTGGAAGCTCCAGGCAGAGGCTGAGATATAATGAGCGAAAAAATTGATTGAGTCTCTTTAATCTGTCCTGGACATGCCTACACCTGGCTGGTACTGGAGCTGTCCTCCACATGGCTGTGTGCGTCTGTCTCCGCTCGGCACAAGCACATGGTTCTTACACGTTTCTTGAGTTTCTGCACTGCTCGATGCACAACGTCGTCACTGCAAGCGATCAGGTGTGGATAGACGATGGTCTGAATGACCGATACGGCCAGTGTGCACGTGGAAATGTTGATGAAAGCGTGTGGATGGAGAGTGCCCTCCAATAGCTCAGTGACGAAGACGGGCAGCATATTGAGCACAAATGTCAAACACATGAGCACAGTGAGTTTGGCCATCTTCTGACCCTCAGACTCGTCGTCGCTCGGGTCACTGATAGCGCTGTCAAACGTAGGGGCCGAGATGTGGTCCTCTGGCCCTGAGTCCTTAAAGGTCAAAGACGTGGGTTTTTGAGCGGTGGCGTTAGGGACTGGCACTCTCTCCTCATGGGATGTCTCTTTGGTCTCTGCAACTTCGTTTTTACTATCTGCCTCTTTTTCTGTGTCTCCGGTCGGAGGCGGGGCATCATCATTAGATACCATGATAACCGGGGGAGGAGGGACATTCAGCCCCGCACTGCCAGGCTCGGCTTCCTTCTTGTCGTTCTCCAGTAACTTCTCGTCTTTTTCGTCAAATTTGAGCGGTAGTGGCTTCAAGGGCAGAAGTGGCTTAGGGCTGGAGGGCTTGGCAGGGTCCGGTTTCTTGGAGAGATCAATGTCGGACTGGAATGGAGCCTCCTTGAAGACCTTGGGGTTCTGCAGTTGGGCTTGCAGGGCAGAGATGTCCACCGAGAATTTTCTGACGTAGTTATATTGCTTGGCTTTAGAGATGGGGTCGGGAGGTGTAGAGGCAGCGCTGCTGGAATCGCTGATCTGACAGATAGTATGACGTCGACGGCCCAGTACCTGTCGAGAAAATATAAGAACAGACTAAGTTAACCGAACAAAAAAGGCAGTCTCACAAAAGAAGTTAATATATTAATGCGTATTACTGTACACTTTCTGACTGAAACTATGGGAACATAAATTCTCTACATTCAGTGGTATAAGAGTGAAACCAACAACAGCAGAGAATATATTTATGTGATATTTTGAGATTGTTGATCCTTCGGGAGCAAGGCAGCCTTTGAATAAGCCTGTCTGTAAAGTTTTTGCAGATTACAGTGGATCTACTGGATCTGTTGCTGGTTAAATACAGTGAAAGCAACATCAAGAATAAAAAATAGCGAGTCAGACAAAATTACAGAGGTAGTGGTCAGATACTGACCTGTGCCATATTAATGCCCAGTCTGTTGCCCATAGGTTTGGCCATGGGGCTGGGCAGCTCAGAGATGGCATTGGCGTCTTCACCCTTAGCGTTGACATCCGGCTCTCCTCCCACTGTTAATAGCTTGGGCGTTGAGGGTGAGGGAGTGCCACTCTGGCTGGGCTCAAACCCACCCTCATTGTCTGCGCAAGCGTTGGACTGGCTGATCAGGAACTCAGGGATCGTCAGCTTCATCTTCTTCTGTCGCAGATGTGGCCGGCCGTCCTCCCAGTACACGCTGTCCACCAGGATGAGCAAGGACAGGGTGATGAGAGCAATGACGGCGATGCAGAAAGCCAGGGTGACGAGGATGAGCACGAGGAAACGAATGTCACTGTCGGTGATGATGTATGAGATGTCCAGTTGATTGCCAGACTGGGCACATTTGGCGATGAAGATGGCAGTTAGCAGGGCTGAGATGACCACAGCGGAGACAGAGGACAAGAGGGGCCAAATTTTGCGGAACAGACGGCCCAAACAGTTTCTCATTCGGACAATGCCCTCCGCCGATAGGAAGATGATGAGCAAGCTGATGAGGAGAATGAGAAAAAGATAGATGGCTGTCTTGGAGGCCACAAATCCGTAGCAGGGGTGTCTGCTAACGTAATGGAACATCAGTAGGTCGGTTATCTCTAAGGGACTCCAGACAAAGTTGAGGAGGCAGCAAGCTAGGAACAAAGTCAGTACTAATGTGTAACTGTATTTATTGATGTTGCGGCGGGTCGTGATAGCGATGATAACGGCGATGCTGCTGCCACCACCGAAGAACATGGACAGGAGATGGGCAGCCGTAGAAAGTACGACCGTGTAAGCCTCCAAGTTATGATCATCCAGCCCTTCCTTGCTGAGTACACTGTCCCCACTCTCCCCGCTCAGATTGAGTGCGCTCTTGTTGGTAGCGTCACCCATATTTCTTTACAAATGTACCCAAGATATGTGTGGCATTAATGAGAGAATTCCTCAAGTAATGAAACATAAAATTCAAGTACTGCCTTGTCTACGGTCGCAGGAGACATTCACTTTATAATTCACTCCACGTGCAGATACTCCGCGGTTCGTTTAGAAATTGCCACGAGGTGTTCAAACAGCTGTGTCACACACAATATATCATCACTGACACAGATGTCAGGTAGGTCTTAGATGAGAGACGTCAGGCTACAGTTTGCAAAATTCGCCAAGGATGTCTTCTATATGTGCGATATCCTGTAGTTTCCAGGCCAGTCTCATTTCGGTATTCCGTGGAGAGCTGAATGTATATCGACCCAGAGGACGTGAACGGGATGCCACTGTAACACTTTCCTACGTATTTGTCCGAGGTTTCCAGTGGATCTTCCTGTTTTCACTACAGACAAACCCCAGGGGATGGCTGGCAGGAGCCTGAAACAGAAATGAAATTATGTAATACAGATCAACTTGTGATCAACATCCTTAATTAGTGATCCATATCAGGCTTACTTGACTTGAACAGATAAACGCTATATATAGTCATCGTGAATTAATCCTGAAGTACACAGACAAAGTGGATTTCATGACGCCATATTACAACACTCAGTCTTTGACCGTGCTTTCAGCTAATCAAACATAGCCACAAAAGTTCCTGTCATTGTGACTGGTCAAACTAGCACGTCGGAGATAATTCCTCCTAATGACTTACTCGCACCACGTTGGTTGTATGACAATATTTCATCGTGATTTATGATGAGGAAATAGGCATATATAGAGGATAAACGAAGAAACATGAACTAGTCAATACTAAGACTAAAAAAAAAAAAAAAAGAAGAAAATCTCACTGTGAACATAATGAGTATATAAAGATAAAAATCTCAAGGTAAACATATTGTGTGGAGAGGCATGACTCTGAATGTGAACGTAATGAGTAAAGAAAGATAAGGATCTCGATTTGACTATTGCAATGGAGAAAGACAAAGGTCTCAGACTATTCCGTGTCGAGAAATACAAAGATCCATATGTGGACATAGCATGTTAAGAGAGATAAAACATAGCGTTTTGCATGCCAAAAGCTGGCCTTAATAAGAAAGTCGCAAGGACAAAAAAATATGTATCGCAGCCGCATCATTCTGGTTTCACGAGGCCGCGATTAGATTGTTGTCCGTCAATACAAAGATGGTGCCATGTCGCGGAGACGGATCACAACAATCTGCCATTGACAAGGTCCAGACCTGCGGGTCGCACACCGTGGTGAATGAACCAGCCCATTCTAATGTCTATACATGCACATGGTTGGACGGGCGGCTCTGCTGAGTTATGTAATGTTTTATTACAGACTGTATGTGAAACTAGATCATTTGATTTATGCAGCGTTGATATTGCAATGTGAGTCTCATCTCTGCCCGCCCTCCCCTTCATTATCTCTCGCTGTTTCTCGGTCTTTCTCTCCCTCCCTCTCTCTCTCTCTCTCTCTCTCTCTCTCTCTCTCCAATGCAGTCTGGTACTGAAACATGACGTAGATATCTTTGCTGTCTTTTCTTAATACAAACAACACCCAGCCACACATAAAGTCTTACTCTCTCCTCGCATGCATGCAGCTATATATTAAGTATCACTATATCACTAATTCTTCCCTCCACCGTGAAAAAAAAAAAAAAAAATCTGATAGTCCAATATTGTGAGGTACATTGTCATGTAGAAAGACATCACCCTATATCTCTCCATCTCCGCCTCTTTTCTCTCTGATCTTTCCATCTCCATTCTCACTGTTGCTTACTCTCGAGCTCGTGCGTAATTAGTAATTAACGTGATCGTGCGTAATTAGTAATTAACGTGATCGCTACATACAAACAGAGATTCAGTTTTTATGCATTTGCAGAAAGGCAATATGATATTCATAATGGCTGATAGCAAATCAAATCTGCTGTCTAAGAACAGGCACATCTACCTTTTAACCTTCTGTGACATCAGGGAGTTACACAGGCCAGGTTATAATGAATGAGTGGATGGAGGGGAACTAGCATCAGGCAAATAGATAGATAATGGGGAGAGGCGATGGAGTTTGGGGGGGGGGGGGAGAAGTTGAAGGAGAGGAGGGAAGGAGAGAAAATAAGAAGATGTTGTTGATAAGGGAAAGAGAGAGAAACAGACAGAGAGATGAAAGACAGGAATGACAAATTTTGGGAAGAGCGAAATATGGAAGAGAAAGAACGTAGAGAAAAAGGTAAAGGGAACAAAAAACAAACAAAACACACACACACACACAGACAGATAGATAGACGGACATATATATATATATATGAATTAAAGAGCGAGAGATTTAATGCATGGATAGACGGGTGGGTGGATGGACGGACGGACGACAGGCTGGTAGGTAGATAGATTAGTAAAGATGCCTTTGAAAACATAAGAAATACTGCGCTGTCATTTTGAGCTAAAACAGCAGTTTCTCGGCATACACTGTCTCTCAGAATGTTATTTGATCGTTATGAAATTACTGCAATCTTGATTTCTGTCTAAAGCTTCTCCCCTGTAATTATACACATACACACCGAAGGAGCTTACCTACCACTGTGATCTCCTCAATGTATATTTACAGGATATGATAGGGATTGACATTTGCGCCTTACTGATCCATTTCTTATCATAGTATTTATTTATTTTTTTAAAATTGTGTTTGAGTTTGCTCGCCGTTTCGTGTTTTCTCGTATATATATTTTCTTTTTCGGAAGTTCTCAGCTGAGAATTCTCTTGGGTAATTAATCTAGATATATTTGATCCGCGCATCCTTCAATATGGCACACGTTGCACATCTTCTTTCATCAAAGAACATCAGCTGAATGGAAGATCGTAGTGTCCAGTCCTATTACTTCATTCTACCACACAAAGGAGGGCTTGAACAAACAGTGTAAAGAGGAAAAAAAATCACCTTCGTGCCCTTTGCTTGAAAAATTCCAAAAATATTATGATGTGAAGCGAATGTGTCCTTCTTTTTGTTATAATTTTGTCCAAGTTTTTGGCGACCAGTCTTTCGAATGAAAAGAAGTAAAGGGATTTTTTTTCCTCTACTGCTTGCTAAACATGTTTTTTTTTTTTTGTCTGGCACAGGAGAGTAATAGGGCTGGTCAAAATGATCTCCTCTTGCGCGAGGTCCTCTTATGGGAGAGACAGATAATCTTCGAAACGATCTCTCATTATAGGGGACGGTCATTCGTCTCACGATATAGTCGATCTGTGGCTTCACTGTTTTTGTTGTTCTGAGGCCATTCAATCCTACGAAGTAGGATTGTCTGGGCTTTAAGTGCCTGCCATTTTTTGCTGAGAATATTTGTGGGTAGCAATTTGGAGTTTAGAAATTTTGCCTCGACAGCGACTTTCTACCTACTCTTCAGCTATTTTTAACAGCCAAGGGTTCCTTTACGTGCGTATCGTACAAAGGGGACCTCCGAAATATATTCGCCCTTATCCAAGAAAACCAGACGTCGGACTTTTTACCCAGAGGAAGCCAAGGGACCGTTGAGTCACTGAAAAAATGCAGGCTTTCGATCTTCATTTTCTTCCACTCCCTAGTGTTGAACCCACAAATTCACCGACGTGAGTTGTTTTTTTACCCTGGAGCAGACGCCAAACCACATAGCCGAGGCGACCCCATACGTCTTGTGCCATGTGATAGCAGCGGGAGAAAATGAACAAAATTATGCGGCTGTATCATGGAATCCAAGATGGGATGAGATATGCGTCAATGAAACTGATGAGTTAGATTTCCGCAAAAACAGATATGGTGAACGGTGTTACACACATGTAGATGTCATTTTGATAGTCGCATTGCCGCCCATTCAGCTGATCTGAGTAGAGGCATCAAAGATAAATTCTAGGTGTCCGTTCACATTTGTTGGAACAAAGACGTTATACTGACTCTTATGTATACGCACCTGCCACATACTTAGGCAGACAAACACATACATACACGCATACACGCTTGACACATATTGTACGAAAAAATAGTCTTTTTGGCATCAGAACCTGACAGTCTTAAGAAAAGTGTTGATCCTAGAAGACGAGTCCGTAACGTTGGAAATGAACTTCTGTAACATTCTCAACCAGCTTTTATATAAATATGAAATTCACCGAATTCTTTCGGGATACGTTACTTGATTGTATATCACTGTAAATAATTTCATTATTCCAGAAGTACGTTTTCTAGAAGTCGCCTATTTAGGATAATTTCGACACAGAAACTGACATGGACCCCCCCCTCCCACCCCACCACCCTCTTTCTTCCAGAAAATTATCTGAACGTTTTCATTTTTTTTAAAAATGAATTTAATCACCAAAAAAAAAAAAAAAACATTCTGATGTGAAGAATAGTGGCAGTGGAAGGATGGTGTTGGATAATTTGTACATATACTACAACATATTGAT
>JBCAUA010087914.1:0-10584 GCA_038406235.1 Peronia verruculata | reverse complement strand
AAAAAAAATTGCAAGAAACAAAGAAAGACAGGAGAAAAGAAAGAAGGAAAGAAGAAAAAAAGAAAGAAAGAAAGAAAGAAAGAAAGAAAGAAAGAAAAAGGACAGAAAGAAAGAAAAAAGACGGAAAAGAGAGAAAGAAAGAGAAAAGAAAGAAAGAACGAAAGAAGAAAAGAAAACAGAGAGAAAGTAGAAAGAAAGAAAGAAAGAAAGAAAGAAAGAAAGAGAGAGAGAGAGAGAGAGAAAGAAAGGAAAAAGACAGAAAGAAAGAAAGTTATCGTAATCATCTCTGTGGACAGGAAGAACGAGATAGAATGGGCAAAACCCGTGTGTTTTCCTTAGGGGAAAGAAGAAAAAAAGAAAATCTGGGAGTTATTGCTGAAAGCACGTAATTAATGACAGGAAGCCCATGTTGTGGTAGAGCCCCCAAGGATAGAAGAAGTCTCGCTCCCCCGAATATCTTGCCTTCTTTTTCTTCTTCTTTTTTTTCAAGATAAAGAGTCAATAAAGCTATTTAATTTCATTAAGATTGCTTGCAAATATTAACAGCATTGCTTTAAATAACCAAGTCGAAGAATCTAAATAAAAGCCATTGGGTTGACAAATTTAAGATCGGATACAGAAAATGGGAGATCGTTGTGCTATTACTTCCCTTTACTAGACAAAAGAGGGATTGACCTAATAGTGCAAAGAGGAACAAACATCACTTTTGCGCCCTTTGCTTGAAACATGTGCCTAAAAAAATTATGATGAATAGACACTGTTTTCTTCTTATTGTTATAATTTTATCGAAATTTTTGGTCATCAATTTTTCGAATGACCCCTGCCCGACACCATCTATTTTGTCTGGCAAAGGGAACTAATAGAGCTGGTCAAAATGATCTCCCCTTTACACGAGTCCCTCTTTTCGAAGGGGCAGATAATCTGCGAAACTATCTTCCATAATTGGGGAGAGATAATGCTGGAGGGAATCAGTTCCCAGAGGAAGAGTTCAGTGTTTGCAAAATTCTCCTCAAAACCAAGAACTCAACGTGTCGAGAAATAACTAACTAATCGACCACACCTTTTATCTGGTGCAAATGTCAAACAGACTGAATGAGCTATCAGCCATCCCAACGACTAACTAAACAACCAATCCACCGACCGACCAAACATTCAAATGACTATCCCGGTTGCTCTCTTACAGCTGCGCAGATCCCTCACCAAGTTGTTCAGGATCATTTCCTGAAGTATACGAATACAAATAGTTTATTTATCCATAAGGAAGTACATATTTATAGTTGTTATGTTTATTATTCTCTTTTGCCTTGTTTGTTAGTGTCGACCTGTGGTTCGTTTTGACCAGCCCTGTTGCTTCCCTCTGTCAGTCACAAGTGGTAATGAGGAAACAGTGTAAAGAAAGAAAAAACAAAACAAAACAAAACACGTTGCCTCTTGTAATTCGAAAGACTGATTACACACAAACAAACAAAAGGATAAAAGTACTACAATATCAGGAAGACATTTTCCCAACACCATGAACATTTTCGGAATTTTTCACGGCATAACGTTTCAAGCAAAGAGCGTCAAGTAATTTTCTTCTTCTTCAAACTTCTCCACACTAGATGTACATGTTCAACGTCTTTTCAGTCCGGCAAAGGGAAGTAATAAGACAGGCCAAAACGATTCCTCATTATCGGCTGGATTCTTGATCAGCCTGGAGAAAATCAGAATTAACTTTTTAGAAACTGTACGTCTTAATAAATATTGTCATTTTTCTTCAATAAAATAAAATAAAATAAAATAAAAACTCTTCAAATTCAAGATGTCCCATTAACCACAGAAGAGCCACGGGAACCGATCTGATCAAAGGCTTGCGCATTGGTGGTAAGAAAAACACATCAGGTGGAGCGAGACAGGTGACAATCTTCAGAGGAAGAGTGGGTTCTTTCATTAGATGTCTCGGCGGCCTTTGAACTTCCTAACATCTTCTAGAACCCCTGCCACACTGAGAACATAACTCCCGATGTCTGTCAGCCATCCTTTTTCTTTTTTCTAAACTTTTCAATTTCATCCACATAGCAAACGTTGCAGTAACACAGTAAGGGCTTTCATCTAGATATCCGGTCTTAATTGTCATTGTCAGGACATGAATTTAAGATAATGTAAGATAATTTTCATTATTTGTCCTCAAATGGAGATTCCTTTCATAATAAAACTATGTAAGATACTTTCACACTAACATGCCGTCGAAACACCACAAACAGCATCAGAACAGGACAGGCTCAAGGAACGTTGCTTCAGCTTGACAAGCGTAGCCCTGATGGTAGGAATACCCTATGTGTCCAAAAGAACTCTACATAATGTACTATACGGTTAACATCACAAACGCATTAAACAACTACACAAAAAGCCTAGATATGAAGAGCGAGATGGTTCTCATCTGACAAATAACACACACACAGAAAAAATACTGCTAATAAAAAAATAGCGTGTCCTTTGTCCATTTTATTTTAGACTGCATCTCTAGCCGCACTTGATTTGATTGATGCAGCTCCAAATTCAGATAATTTGTGTGCAGGAGGTTTGCTAGTGACAAGATACTGGTCTTAACAATGACCATCTCGGGATGGTCAAGTGGTTCCTTCCCTTTATAGCTGTTAACAGCTGCACCATGATGTACGGTCCAGATATTAAATGAAGATGTTTATAATGATGATGAGGAGGATGAGGATGATTAAAATGATGATGATGATGATGATGAGCGGACTCGAAAATTTGTCATCATCACAATCAAGTTGTTTATAGATATCTATGTTATTTGTTTGTCTTGTCTTGTTTTGATAGTTGCCGGTCTGACAGTTCTATTGTATTTTTATAAAATGATGATGATGATGATGATGAAGACGATGATAACAATGATAAAAAAAATTAAAAAAAAAAAAAAAAAGAAGAAAAAAAACCCCGCCCCCCCCCCCCCAAAAAGGAAGAAAAACAAGCAAGCCAAAAGATAAGAAAGAAAGAAAGAAAGAAAGAAAGAAACAAACAAACAAACAAACAAACAAAGAAAGAACTAAGTAATAGTTCAACAGCAATCAAAATAAAACGATGAATTCAAGTGATTCACATGACGTTCCATATCTGAAGCAGCAACGTCTTAAGGACGTTTTCCACGACGTCCTGAATAAAAAAACAAAACAAAACAAAACAAACAAACAAACAAAAAATTGTCAAGCTCTCTTGCTTAAGTTGTGTATTCCTGCCACAATACCCATCCCCTTTCCAGCACTCTTCGTTTATTTCTAGTAAACTTTAGACAGATACCGGAGTCAAGGTTATAACAGGCCTTTTTTATTTGCCACCTTTCATTTAACGCCTTCTTCGTTCAGAGATGAATGCTCTACTCGAAGGATCTTGCCATTGGTCACCTGACGATGGAGTTCGTTCCTTCACAAACATGAAGGACGGCCTTTAAGAAACGTCCCTGTTAGGTGTCATTTTAATATGTTCCACAGCCTTTGCTGGGACAGCGTAAAATTTCTATAGTAAGCGCGATTGTAATTTATTCTAAAGACTTTTGTTAAAGGGCGGTAGCATAAATTATATTGCGAAAGCGTTTGTTTGGGCTTGAGAATCCAGATCGACCAGTGGACATTCATCACAAGATGGTTGTTTAGAGCGAATCGTTCTTGCTGTAAGATTTTGTGCCGATTTTCGAATAGAATGTGATAATAAGAGGAGCCCACCACGATCTCCCTGTGAGAGAACTGTCAATGAAGGCATACAAATCTGGTCATTTTGGCCTGGACGTCTGGGACCAGAGGAAAAAGAGACGCCCTGTTGGTGGACAAAGCCTTTTCAACGTCGGCTCTTTCAAGTTCGTCTCGTTCCTCTTGTCTTCGATCATACACACCACACGCCAGAAAAAAAAATGGATTCTAACCCCCAACCCTTCAATTCCACCCCGCAGTTTGCCTCCCTTAACCTCATTGTAAATGGCCATAATCAAACAGAAAGCCCCGCCAATGCAAATAGAACTCACTTTATAATCACCCATGATAAAAACCTTTTCAAACGCGCCACTTTCACCGAATCCCATTTGATTTGGTCCGATGAAAAAACAAGTGGGTTTCAAGTCGATGCATTCACTCTTTAAAAATAGATCAGTTATCCTCTTTTTCTGGGCTGGATCTGAATCCTTCACCTTCGGGTGTTTCGCTGTGTGATCTGTGTGCTTGTGAAGTAGGGAAGCCTCATATTATAGCGGAAACCAATACTCCAGCAGGTTGGGACGAGATTTTTCACACCAAGGGTGGCCCGGGTTTTGCTGCCCTAAGCCAGATTTCTACGATCCCCTAAGCGATACTGCTCCCGCCCATATCGACTTTTTTCGCCATACAAATATCTCAGACATAATTACAGCCATGTTTCTGGATGCTTTCTTTCTGAGAATGCTTGCGCCATCTAAAGAATTCTTACATTTTCTACATTCAAGAGCCGCTCATGATTGCAGCTCCACTCATGCAAACTAAATAGAGAATCTTAGCCGACTCAATAGCTCAATGGGAGCTCATAGACTATATGCAATATAAATGCTATTACTCACATTCTCAAAATACAGAACTTTTAAAAAGGCACGCACTGCACTTTAAGCATAGAATTACATAAACAGTTCAGAGGTATCGATTCGGGTGTATCAACACGCCCACACCTTGGTCCGGTCTCTCTCTCTGTGACGTCAATGAGATCTTTCTATCCATCGGCGTGCAAACGACGACTTCAGTGGAGGAATTAGCAGCACTCGACGACAGCGAGTACTTCCCTCTGACTTGCCCTGTGTCTCGCAGAGTGGACTATTGTTGTAAGGACCGCGACCAGCAGAGATCTGTAAGGAGGACACGGGGCAGATGTTGGGGACCAAGGGAGGCAGATGGCGTCAAGTGGAAAGATCGGTTACAGCCCAGAGTGGTTCTTCTTCTCTGCCTCTGATGGGTTTAGGCTGAAAGAGCGTGTAAAGAGCTACTTCACTTACCCTGGATAGCTTTCTTAGTGCGTCTCATGGGTGTGACAATGTAAAACTGGAATGTTCAAGGTGAGAAAATGGGGCTATCCAGCATAAATTAGTCTCGGTGAGACACAGTTGCTATCCAAATGTTGCTATTCAGAAAACAAAACTCTGCTCGGTTTAGAGTTGCTCTTAAACCTCAGAGTTGGCCCACGATGGACATGAATAAAGTCTTTATAAAATATTGAGGTTGAAATGCAAAACATCAACATTCACCATGCATTGATAGTGCATCTTATGTCTGATACATGTCTGATACATACAGTGATGTGTTAGGTCTTTGGTTTCCATCTTCATTCTCCATTACTGTTTATCATTACTACTTCTGGTTATCTCTATTATCTGTCTTTGAGTCTGAGACTTGACTTGACACGGCACATCAATACTGTTCCCCGCTGTCCTAGCGTGTGGGTCATCTCTGTATCTCTGTTTGTCTACGTCTGTCTATATACTGGACCGTCATTCAGCAATATAGTTAATCCTCCCTTTGCAAATTTATCATCTACCACCACCTCTCTTTTTCTACTTTTATCAGCTCATCTTTCCTCTCCATCTCCATGCATTTCTCTTTCAATTCTCTTCATCCCACCAAGCCCTTCTCCACAGCAGAACACAGCGGGGTAGTAGGCAAAGCAAAGTGCAGCGGATGCTGCGAGAACAGCACGACAGACTCATTTGCTGCTTTTTATTCCCCTCCAGATCGCTTTGATATCCAATGACAAGGTGTCTTGTCCCGCACAATCCTCGCACGTCCCCTCTCCAGTAACACTTGTGAGTGCTGGAACAAATGGAAAGATTAACGGCCGGTGTAGACGAGCTGTTCTAGTGTAATCCTATCCCAAACCTGTTCCCATTCATTTCATTACGGTAAGCCTCCCATTTATCTTTATCCTGGCTCTAGCCCGTACGAAATTCCCTTGCTTAAATGATCGCATTGCAGGTGATTTTTTTGAGAACAAGAAGTGGGGACAAGGAAAATAGACTGCAAGGGCGACATGTCTTCATAACGTAAAGATTATTAAGATCGAAAAATGTAAAAAGGTCTTTGTCTCTCTTCTCTCCGCAGCATCCTGTCTTCCCATCCGGCCGTGTTCCAAGCAAACTGGTACCGTAGGATTTAAGACACGACACATATGATACCAACCTGAACCACGCCGGAGAACAAAAGAGGAATATAATATGATGGATTTTTTAAAATTTTTTAAAACTTTTTTTGTTTTTTACTTTTTAACAAAGCTCCCCCCCCCACCCCCTTTTATAGTACAGATCTGAATATAAAGGCCCCCCACGGAAAAAGAAATATTTAAAAAAGAAGGAAAGGAGTATGTCTCTCTTTCTTTTTTCTTAAATTATGCTCTTTTCTCAGGGTTCGTATAATTCATGTTACAAGATGCAAGTGAGGGAATTAAGGTTGGATGGGGAAAAAATCAAAAGGAGAAACAAAGAATGAAATGAAGCCACGACTGTGTCAGAGGGAGACGGCGGGAACAGAACAGAGACTTAACAACTGAACAACTATGGAGGGAGGACACATCTCATATTCCTGGTAATCCTCCGTTGTGCCTCGGGGCCCTCGCCTTGCCTGAGGGTGACACCCGCCCCGAGCAACACGAGTAACCAGGCCCGGATCTTCATTTGTCCATGTGAAAGTCAATATTATCATTGCCAGTGCGAGCAAACCCCGACACCCCTCGCTCCTATTCAAGGGGGACCTTCTTCCTGGTGTTTGACAAAAACATCAGTCGTAGTACTACAGCCGCCCAAAATCAGCAATAAACTTCCATCGGGGCTGCTGTGTGAATGGTGCAGAGAATTACGCTCCTGTTGAAGAACTGGGACGGACTGCCTGTGATGTGTTATGTCTTAATTGATTGGGTACCCTTTTCTACCAACGGTCTTCAGCGATGTCGATGTTGTGCCTTTTTGTGTTTGCTGATTTTTTTAACATCTACGTTTTTGATGTCGTTTAATTTTTGTTATACCTTATAAAGATTATTCTCCTTGCCATCCATCCATCCATCCATCTATCCATCAATCGATCGATCCATTCATCCATCCATCCATCATCCATCCATCCATCCATCCATCCATCCATCCATCCATCCATCCATCAAATCCTGTTCTTATTTCTCTTCTCCTTCTCCCTCAAGAGGCAATTAGTGTGTAATCCATACCTCCTT
Source organism: Peronia verruculata (assembly GCA_038406235.1). NCBI lineage: Eukaryota > Metazoa > Mollusca > Gastropoda > Systellommatophora > Onchidiidae > Peronia > Peronia verruculata. Next base: position 3,363 of record JBCAUA010087914.1, on the reverse strand, counting down.
TTATCGGTTCACTGACCATAACTTCATCTCGACAAAGGCTTTCATTCCATCTCTTACAAAGCCATTTTAATCTCCTTCAAAACAATTCCACAACGCCGGTATCACTTTTAAAAACCCTGTACGCTGTCAATGCTCCGGGGACATAACGAACTTTGTCACATATCAACATCATTCTCGTCGGTTCTTCTGCTCGTTTTAAGACTCCACAAAAATGCCTCACAGCTCAGAGACCTAAACATAATATATTGGTTTGAGACTGCCTTATCTGTCTATCCGTCACTTCACATGTTCTTCCATCCCTCCATCCATCTATTTATCCAGCTCCTCTCTCTCTCTCTCTCTCTCCCCATAATATGAATATATCGTGTAGCTCTTATGCTATCATTGAATGTCTTCTTCTCTATACATCTCAAATTTGTCTACGGACACCTTTACGCATCAGGTCCCAGCAAATTATAAAAAAAAAAGAAAAAAGAACAAGGTGTCTCTTTACACACACTATCACACACGCCATCCAATGCTACGATCACGAACAAGAGGTGGACAGACCGAAACTTGAAAGATATTCACTCGCTTCATTCCTGTCCGCTTCACAACTCATAGCATTTTCACTCTTCATTACTCTGGCTTTGATCTCCCTGAGTACCCTAGTTCTTTCATCTAGTTCTATTTCCTATCCCGTCTTCCCTTCCCCAGCCCCCCCCCCCTTTCTGTTTCCCTCTCTTTTCGTCCTCCTGGACAGTCGAACTTTGCATTCTCTCAGTTCTGTAGCCCAAGGTCTTTCTTGTAAACCATTGTGATGGACTTATTTTGAAACAAAGAGCGGTCATCACAGAGCCAATTTCAGCCATCGGAGAGCCAAACTCAGAACGGATGAGGAGGGTTTGCCTCGGATGCCTACAGTTCCATTTGACTTTTATCATTTTTGAGAAAGTGGACCTGAGCCTGTCATTTACATCAAAATTTCACGTGGTCAAAGTCAAACTTCTGAAATATGACACCAGCAGCAAAAGCTCATTACTAACAAATACAAGCATAAAAAGAGGAAGCAAACACAATATGTCATGTTGAACAAAGTTATTTTGGAGAAAGCTTTATTACGAATCTAGTTTCAAAGCAGTGTTTTCCTGGTCGAAGCAATCGAATATTAGTAATACGTTTTTTTTTTCTTCTTAAATCTCAATAATGTTCTTACATAATTATTCTACTGTTGGGAGCCCTTGAGTCAGTTTCTTGATGTTACTCATCAGACTGACATCTCCTCCCCTTTCCCTCTTTAGAAGCTCCGGATCTATTTATCGATGCATGTTAATAATATTCTCTCTTATTCCGGAGGTTGTTGTTGTTGTTGTTGTTGTTGATGTTGTTGTTACTGTTTTAGTTTTCTTTCTGATTTCTTCTTCTTCTTTTTTTTTTTTTTTTCTTTCAAAAACGATTGTTTCATCTTGTATATCCATCTTTTGTTTCTTAAACTATAATACAAATGAAACGAGTTTCTAACTGAGGATGCTGATGCATCCACGGCAGCAATAATTCCATGCCAAGGGAAATGGCAGATGAGATAATATGCACTCGGCAGCGATATCAAAGACACAGAGAATTAAATTCATTATTTTTTAAAATTTTTTTTCGGCTGTGCTCTTGTTTATGGAATTTTTTTTTTTTTTTTCTCAAGACGTGACAGATTCAATCTGGACATGGGCACTGCGACCTTTCGTGACCGGAATGCCATGTTTTCACCTAGTGGTTTTCGCTATATGCAGGATCGGCAAAATTGAGATGTTGTTCTCGCCTTCTGTTTCTCATTGTTTACCTGCTGGATATGACAACAAAGACAGAAGCACTAAATAACAACGAGGTGTATGAGTTACCATTGTCAATGTACAAGGTCTGCCATTTTCGATTCGGCTACGCACCATGAATGTTAAGTCTTTCAACCTCTTTCAAGTGATCATACAACACAATAGTGTTGTGTTATATTTAGACCACGGTTGTGGACAGCTCAGATAACCACCACAAGGCAAAAGCTTATAAAAACCATAACCATAACCTGAGGGTGGTTTCAAACTCCTGTACGCTTGGCCAATTTCGACTTCCGGTTTGCCATTGTCGAGTTCTGTTCTTCAGTGTTACTGTTTTCCAGGTATAAGTAGCCATTTTCTTTCTAGACGTTGCTACTTCTGAGTTGCCATTTTCAATGCATGGGTTATCATGTTCGATCTGTGGTTGGAGCAAAAATCTGGTGACAGTCCACAGCGGCAACTCATAACCTGAAAAGATGTTCTTTGCTACAGTGTGTGTGTGTGTGTGTTGTTGTTGTTGTTGTTTCTTTTCTTCCCTGCTTCATAGACAATCACTTTAATATGGAAGATATCAGAATATTTTGCGAAAGAAAGAGATATCATCCCCCATAGGAAAGACGTGACCAGCTTCGTATTATTTTCGCATTCAGTGACAAACGATCCGGGTCTCTTTGCAATCAATCCTGCTACTCATAAATATAATATATGAAACGAAACAGCATCTGGTTGATCGATTTTGGTATAATATCTACTGTTCTAATCTCTTCGAGAGAAATTTACACTCACATCTCCAGAGACTATTCCCATTCACAATCCCCTACTCTGTGAAAATCAATATTATTTCATCTCGCCATGTATAAACCGACCACGACGGACAAAGGTACCCAAGAATGTTGATTTCCTGGCAATATTACTAGTATTCTTTCGTCCTTTCATCTGCTTCTAAAGGGCAAGATGAACTAAAGGGTAAAAAGAACTAAAGGACAAAATGAACTAATGGCGGTGGATTCTCCGGAGACCAAGTACTTTAATAACATGTTCAGACATAAATCTGATCTCTGCTTCCCTTCTCTCTCCCAGCTAAAGGTTGTAAACATCTCTCCAACAGTGTGTTGGTCGCAAACACTTCCCGCAATTTCCTTCCCTTACAATAATCTTTGAGTGGCCATGCAATTTGTAAAATGGAACTGTCACTTACTAGTGGTGACATAACCCCATGGTAAATTACTTAACACATCAGCCAATGTTACAGGATATCAGTAATAATGTCGGTGGACTATCGACAAAAACGTGTGTTATTTATGCCATGTCATGTGCAAATATCAGAAAGGCACTCACCCCCTCGGTAGGCTTGACCTCCCGGAGTCCCAGGACGCGCAGATAACCTCTCAGGCACAGTGACCACATCTCCTCTGCAGATACAAAAAAGCAATTTTGACATGGAGACTCGTTAGAAAAACGTCAGGAAAGGGCAATCAATCTGCTTTAATGACACACACACACACACACACACACACACACACACACACACACACACACACACACACACACACACACACAC